>OX451207.1:9537317-9702623 GCA_949628255.1 Macrophya alboannulata | reverse complement strand
TTTCTTATTTCGTAAGCGAATGAGACATGCACAGAGAAAGCGAGAAAGAGATCTATACGAATGAATGCTTGCTTATACATATACTCAGGGGGTATTCCCGCCAAAAATTCTGGCACACCCCTTCGGGTCAGATGTTCTCCTGATACCAGGAGCAATTTCTCGACTTAAAATTTAGAAAATTCTGTATATCGTAAGCGAATCTGACATGCAGAGAGACACATCTATACGAATGCATGCTTGCTTAGACATACACTCGGGGGGTTTTCCCCCAAAGGACTGGGCGAGCCAGGAAACGCAGTCGATTAGGACTGTAAAAAATTTGCAAAAAGACAACTAATAATTATTTTCTCAAAAATGAATATGTACCCAATAAATTTGATCAAGTCTCTTTATTTGCTTTTTGAGATACACGCCATCTTAATATATAAATTACAATTGTATTACATACTATGCACTTAAATAAAAATAATAATTATTATTATTTTTACTATATGAAAAATAATAAAATCAAAATCTACAAATTCATTATCTAAAATTATATAAGAATAATTGATGTGCAATAACAATGCCATTGAAACAATGCAAATTAATCATTTTTCGTAATTTGTATTCTGTTTCAGGTTAGGATTAAGTGGCCGGACTGCGAACAGATGCTGTGCATCTCTGCAGAATACAGTATTATATCGGACTGTTACTATGTAATCTGGTGTAAATGAATAAATAAATACATATATAAATATCAGTTCGGAGTATTCATTTTGAATCTCGTTAACACAACCCCGATGCGAACTCTTTGACGCCACGGGAGCGACTGAGTTCACTGACCCTGCTACAGCAGGTGCAGTTGATCAAGTTCAGGGTCGCTGCTCTCCCCACCAACGGAGTCTAAAATGGTATCGCCAGCTCGCGGTCGAAGCGACAAACCACTCAGGTCCGTGAAATCGGTATATGGCATGACTGCCGGTAAGAGTAGTACATACATCATCCAAAGTGTGCTTCATAGATGGAGAAGGGAGCATTAAACAGAAGTCCAAAATGTGTTGTGCTGCGTTATAATTCTCTGACGTCAGACGTGGTGTTGCACGCTGCAACGCTGATGAACGATTGGCAGCTAATATACTCCGGAGCCTCGGTTCCCCCACTTATGGAGGGTCCCCCACTCTTGACTAACGTTTGCCTATAGGAAACTGCACGACGCTGATGCTTCAAAGTCTACTTCACAGATGGAGCAGCGAGCATTAAACAGAGCTCAAATCTCCGACGTCAGACGTGGTGTTGCACGCTGTAACGCTGATGAACGACTGGTAGCTAATATCTTTACTCAATGCCCCCACCACGCAGTCCGCACCTCTATACCTATCTTTACTCGATGTATAAAGTATGTTCAATACAATTGAAAACACATTATAGTGCAAATATATAAATATTTATTATAATATTTCATTATGTACAGTTCCCAGTTTACACAAAATATGAAGAGTAAAATTACAACTTTATGAAGCACCATAGCTTTTAAAACACGGTTCTCATTCCATGAATTATCAACGTCTTGTCAGCAATCTTTGCTCTCTCTTTTAATTTCATCATTTCAGCTTCTGGTATCACACCAACTTTAACATTTTTCAAAAGGAAATGACGTATGAATAATCTGAGCCCTTCTCGGAAATTCTGCAACTGTGGCGAAAGTGATATCCTCTCAAATACTTGGGTGCAAGATTCTGCATTTTCATGCAGCAGAATTCCAAGCATAATTTGTCTAACCAGTTTTAGGGTAGGTTTATCCAGTTCCCCAAACTGAACTACCTGCAAAACAATTTTTTTTTACAATATATTACCTATCTTACTCTTGTACATCTTGCACATAGAATACATAAAAAACAATATGAACATTTTCAATACCCAAGGCAAGCACACTATGTGATAATGTACATCATACATTATGAATTAATCAGTATCATTATTTTATTTCTAATTTTTTTTAGGTACCTTTAGAACAGAGAGCGGAAGTCCTTTTTCAATAAATAAGTGAGTTAAAAATCTTGCGAGATTCGTCAGTTGGTTATTTTTATAACTGTCCAAAGTTTTTAATTTGTCCCACAATGTGTATTGTATTGTCATCTGAAAAAATGAATGTTTAATTTTCATAATCTACAAATCTACTTATGTAAGAACACAATAGCAATTTGATTAAAGATAGTACTTCAAAAGAACGGAAAGATCAAATTTATTCATCAATAAGCGTGTTACTAAAAGCATATGTAGTTTGTTTATTCACCTGATATTTTCTATCATAGTCACAAAATTTTTGCGCCAAGACAGCATAATAGGGATTGAATACTTTCTCTTGTAGACAACAGTCTAGAATTACATAAATTACTTCTCTTTCCTGTTGATTCTTCAATCCAAGGTGATGAAGCTTTTCAAATGCATCCAAGTAATCTTCTGCAGTCATAAGTACACAGAAGATGTTTCTTCTAATGTCTGTGTTCATTCGTTGTTTACGTGCCAAGTCAAGTATCTTTTGACTAAACGTTGTTGTATCAATATCAGCCTTTTTTACGGGTTTAGTAGAATCTATGTTTCCTGTCCATGCTGATCCAACAACCCACCATTTACCTCTTTGATCAGCTGTGAATGCGTATATCATTAATTTAGCTACAATCATCTGGTGTTCAATATTTACACAAATGTAGAGATACCTTTTAGCAAATCGTCTAGCGATATATTCAGTTGAGTGACATAGTTTCCTTTTCGTATTAGAGTCCTCATTAGTTTTTTCAAATGTTCAACGTGGGTAGGATCATATTGTGGGATTTTTGTCATATTATTGTTCTTAATCGCTAACAGAATGTCCAACATAAACTGGACCCTTGAGCTGTAATGAAATTATTGATTAATAAAACATGGATCAATTGATTCAAATAAAAAATCTAACGAGTCGCGAGAGAAAAGTTTATTGAATGAATTCTGGTAAATTCAATTTATCCCTGGTATTACATGTTGCATTTAGGACTTGGCTTCTATGATCTGGCCCTGAGGTGCTGTTTCATGTGGATTTATCATTTTATCAAGATAAATTGCCATGCAGTTGTACCTGCTTACCTATTTTCAGTAGTATCAGCTGCTTTCTGTTGTAGCTTGAATATAAACTCCTTCAGCATAATTGGATTGTCCTTTCGCATAACAAATCCCACTGTTTTTAATATGTGCAATATTAATTCGACCTCTTTTTCCATAAAGTTTGCAGATAGTTTTGTAAGCATTTGGAACAAAAGTTGCGAGTCGAAGACCTGTTTGTTTTGAAAGAATCATTCAAATTAAATTTAATTCATTGGCATGATCCACGATAGGCAGCTGGTATTCGTTGGATCACTTTTGGTACAATTTTTAAAACGATTAGATAATCAATTACAAATACATTGAAGTACCTTAAAATTGTACAGATGTGAAATCATCAGTATAACATTATCCAATTCTTTATTTTCAACTTCTGGTGCACTTCTCAACATTTCGTCAAACTCTTTGACCAAAGATAATAAGAAATGCGCACCAACTTCTGTACCAATATTTGCATGAAGAATAGCAATGAGCATCATATGTTCTGTTATAAGACGATCTGGCGTAAGCACTGGTGCAATAATGGATTCTTTCATAAGATTAAACAACATTTCGTTCATATCATTGCGGCTATTGGACATGTACAATTCATCCAACTAAAAATGATAAACACAAAAATATATTTCATAGTAATATCGTAGTTTGAGATTCTGAAATATTATTTCCTTTAGTTTCTTTGTGTTCACATTACATAGACTTATATTTGATTGTAGGAAAATAAGTGAGCATGAAATGTGAAAAACTATATCAATTTATCATAGGTATGGTGAAGTTTTGAATCTCTCATACCTGTGTAGCAATATTGTGCATGTTGTGCTCTGCCAATCTATTCAACAAGCCTTTTACTTGTTTTTTGAGTCTCATTAACTTCTCGTTCAGCAAGGAATCAGGATTCTGTTGTTTTACTCTTGCTGCCGGAGGAACATATTTTCCAGTCACATTTGACACAACGTTTCCCTCCTTGTCTCTCGTTCTACCATATATGTCTTCCCAAAGCTGAGTGTCTTCTTTGCTAGGGCCTAGAATACAATAAATCATACAATTGCATGTTGACACATTACAAAATCAATTCGTATTAATTTCAAGTGCGCAAATTTCTCAATAAATTTACCTTCGTCAGAATTTTCTGAATTCTCTTCATCCTCTACATCATCCAGAATATCTTCTTCCTCAAGATCACTGTCATCTGCAGAAGACTCAGAGTCCTGATTGACTGATTCAAACTTGGCTGAGACTTTCTTCTTAGGTACAGCGCAGACTTCATCTCGAGGATCAGCCTTTCGCTTCTTGCTGCCTGTCATTTGGTGTGCAGTCTCGTGTCTAGAAGAGGATAGTTCCTCTTCATCATCGCTATAATCATCAATGCTTGCATCAGTTGCACTGTCTGAATCCTGATAATCGTCAATATCCGATTCGCTGCTCTTAGATAACTTTTTCCCTTCTTTGTTAGTGGTATCTGTGACCATGTTGAAATCATCTTCAAATTCTGATCCAGACTCTGCAGCTAACAGTTGTTTCTCAGTTTCAACAGCCAGTTTTCTGTTCTCATCATCACACATTTCTAAAAGATCTGTATCATTGTCAAGAAATAAATTTATTTATTGCAATTCCCTGAATATAAATTTACTTTTCTTTACTATTGTATATATTTCTATTCTTTATTATAGTATGATATCATTTCAAAGGATACAATCGAGGCCATCAGTTGCAAAAGACTTTGGTATCGATTTGCTTTTCCGTTTGTTTAGTTTCAGATTTTTTTCCAGTTGTTTAATGACCTTATCCTCAGCAATATTGGCTTCTTTTAAATGTACTTTTCTGTTTCTTTCCATTTCTTTTTCAAGTTTTAATTGTTTTTTCTTTTCTCTATCTAGTTTTCTCTTTTCCGGATCATGATCAATCTTTTTATTTGCTCCTTGTTGCTGTGCCGGTTTTGATATAGGTTTGCTTTGATCAGGATTCAAAACATATTTACCAGGCGATGAGTTCTTCTTCTGATAATACTCAGCCCTGTTATTTTTTTTCTGCTTCCTTTTCTCCTTGCGCAATTCCTTACGAGTTTTTAGAACAGGTTTAGCCTTCCGATTTCTCTTGTTATTCTTTTTACCTTTTGAATCTCCAAATATACCCATTTTTTACAACTGTTGTAAAAATTATGGGAAATTATCTATGAATGAATGGTTTTTCAATTTATCTTAAACTCAATGATAACTATTGAAAATGAACAGTCTTTCTTACTATAAAGTACTATCCTCCAGATTGTATAAATTTTATTATTAGCGATGATTATTAATCGGCATGTATAAATACCTGATGAACAAACATAAGACTGTCTGGAGACAGTTATTACTGATTTCTTGTTATAAAGCCTATCACAGTCGAATAATTGATAGACAGGCAAAGATTGTATATTTTCAAATATTGATAGGGTTATGATAGGTTAGAGTTAGAGGTTAGGTAGTAAACTCATGCTTTGGGAGCTTGCGTGCTGTTCTTTCCCACTACAGTAAAGGACTGCCCATAAATTGTTTGGAGCCAATCAGTGATGACCACATGCATTTGAGTTTCGGATCGAGGCGCTTGCGTCTGTAGCAGAAGACTATAGACAGAGAGCGATGTCAACTCTAACGTCAGCTTTCTCAATAGAATATAATTATTTCATTTATATTTTGTATAAAAATGTCTCCGGCGTGTCTTAGCCAGTGCTATAATTCAGCGAAACAATCAACAAATGGAGATATCAAAAAGTATCAGGTTAAAACTATGGAGTTAAACCGAGTTAGCTTGTTTTTAATTTTCGTTTCTGGCATGGTTTTTGCTGTCATCAGTACATTGCTCTCCAACTACCTCCATCACCTGTCACTGGGGTACGTAGGTAAGAATAAACCGAAATAATTAACAAAAACACTTCATCTAAATTACGCCAGCTCGCTATTTATAAATACGTCGAAATTTTCTTATAATAGAAATTTCTTATCTTTAAACTTTCGTACATACATACTTTCGACACAATCTGTTCACGTGTTAATGTTAATATCAAGGTCAAGGTTCATCTTCCCCCATTCACATCCTTTGTATACTTTCAGGTGAAGATAACCGTCGTGTTTTTGCCCCGTTACCATCCGAAAATTTTTTGAATGTTCAAGAGGAAGGGACGCTAAGTCTCTCTCTTCGAAGCTCTGAGATAGAAAAATCTAAGCCAATGAATGATGCGGCTTCCGTAGCAGAAGCCATAAGTTCGTTACATTTAGCATTAGAAATGAAATTATCTGGGAAACAAAAGAAAGCCGTTAAATTATTTCAACACGCTGTTGCTCTGGCCCCAAAGCATCCAGACGTCTTGAATCATTATGGAGAATTTTTGGAACATACTCAAAAGGACGTTATTAAGGCTGATGAGTTTTACGTCAGAGCTTTAGTTTATCAACCAAATCACGAAGGAGCCTTGGCCAACAGGCAGAGAACGGCCAGAGTTGTTGATCAGCTGGATCGACGAATGCTGAGAAGAATAGATGAGAAACGAGACGCACTTTCTGTAATTCCAGACAATAATGCTGCGCTTCGTAGAGCTAAGAAAGAAGCTTATTTTCAACACATTTATCACACAGTTGGTATCGAGGGTAACACAATGAACTTGGCTCAAACTAGAGCTATTGTTGAAACTAGAACCGCAGTGGCAGGGAAAAGTATCGATGAACATAATGAAATATTGGGCTTAGATGCTGCGATGAAGTACATTAATGCTACTTTGGTAAATAGGTAAGCTTGGACGGTATAAAGTTGGTTTCAAGCCAGCATGAAAATTATTTGATATTTATTTCAATATGATGGTAAAACTTTTGTCGTAATTTTTGATCAGCTTGTCTTGATAGCCCGATAGTGAGAAATTGATTGCAGAATTAAGGATCTAAGATGTTTAAATTTTGGCTGACTGTTTCTTAATAAATTTTTTTGGTTTCAATGAATTGATTCATTTTTGGTATAACTCTGTGTGATGCTTTTGCATAGATTAAATGCCCCAGACTGGAATGCTTATAGTACAGCTTGCTGCGGGTCTGACAGTGAACAGCCTCTTAAAACGTGAGCGATTTTAGAAGATGTGTTTTAAAACTGTGGCTGTTCCCTCTAATTATCAAAATATGATCTCAATTTTTTTTTACATGCATTCTGAATTCCATTCATCGATCAAATTTGACTAGATGTTACAGGGAACAGGACAGGCAAAATGTTTGTTGTCATGCTACTTGTTTGTTCTCGTTTAACAATTACTGTAAATTTACATCTAATTCTCATTTTCACCTAATTTTATTATCAAGTTAACTTGAATGTAGGTAGCCTTTCTTTTTGTCGTTACATTCCACTTTTTACTCTGTGAAAACAACTGTGTTTTTATCATCGCAAATGATTAACAAACGTTCATATACCTAATATTTTTCCTCATCTTTTGTCATACAATTGGATATTTTCATCTGCAAGTAAAAATTTCATAATTACTCTGAAAGTTGGATAAAAAATAGTTGCAAAGCAAGCAAAATATTAACTGATTAGTGAACAGCTGCACTGTTATACATCATTGGGGAGTATGGTAGATAATAATGATTGATCATGAAACATACGTACACACTAACTCATTTCTAATAATAGATAGTTCTGGTTTTGTCTTCTGAATCTGTAGGTATAAACACAGATTACGGTTTAACATAATAACATATATTGTATATTTCAGAGTTGGCTCAATTTCCATCAAAGATATATTAGAAATTCATAAACGTGTACTGGGACATGTAGATCCTGTGGAGAGTGGACAATTTCGAAGAACACAAGTGTATGTTGGAGGACATGTGCCACCAGGACCAGGAGACATACATATGTTGATGGAGCAATTTTCTTTATGGTTGAACAGTGAAAGAGCTGTTCGAATGCATCCAGTAAGGTGAGCTGAAAGGGTTTTTCTGAAAATCAAACTTAATCATCCAATTTCGTATTACTTGCAGGTTGGTTAATCCGGTAAGTTCATTTCGCATTAAAATTTGTTTACCTATTTTTCAGATACGCCGCTTTGGCCCATTACAAGTTGGTTCATATTCATCCATTTTCCGATGGTAACGGTAGAACGTCTCGTCTTCTCATGAACATGATTTTAATGCAAGCAGGCTACCCACCAGTCATAATCCATAAACAACATAGACATAAATACTACGAATATTTACAGTTAGCAAATACCGGAGATATACGACCGTTTGTAAGGTTTATCGGAGAATGTACAGAACAGACCTTAGATTTATTCCTATGGGCTACTAGTGAATTTTCTAGACAGGTACCTGCATTAGGGCAGGATTCTCTCTTGTCAGAAAACCAAAACACCATATTGCTAAATGATGACGGTAGTGGCGACTATGAAAATGATTAAAACAAAGAAACATTTCTATGGTCAAATTTTTAGGTATAATACAGAATTTGTATAAATTGCGTGAAATGTCCTAACTCATCCAGAGCTTGTACATATCTACCTACAAACATGTACCGTTTCCATTGAATCTAATTTTTTTTTGTTGTTGCTGAAATCGTGTATTTTGCCCCAAATCTACTGTCAAAGTATTATTACATTTTGGTGTTTATATTACGTCATTTATGTGCAATTTATCCGAATATTAATGAAAAGAACTACCTATTGGCGTGTCATGCAGCTTTACAAGTGCATACTTATTTATTTTATTGTATATGTATAAAGTCGGCTTGTCTTTACTATTAGTATAATTTTAAATTTGGTAAATAATCTCAGATATAGTGCCAGGATTAAAATTATTTAAAGTTAAATATCATGTTATATTATTGAAACTAAGTATTGATTAAATACTTCTGTACATAATTTAAGTAGACAATTGTAGAAAGTATTTTGAAATTTAATTAAGACTGTGATGTATAAATAATTTATCTAATGTTAATAGTGAAGCACAAGAGAAGCACAAATTATTGTAGAAATATTATAAAATAACTATTGTATTATAAAGGTTAAACAAATTAGAGAAAAGTTAATGTTGTTAACACTTGCTGGTCAAGATGTTTCGAATTGTTAAAAATACCAAAAGTCGTCCATGGTATTTAAGTAGAACATTGCATACAATAAATTTTTCAAAAAAGAAATAAGACTCGAATTGTTTTCATGTCTATTTATTTACCTGGCTCAATGTTTCTTGACGCAGCAAGAAAAATAAGACTCTAATCTAGTGACTGGCTTCTGATATAATTTCAAGAAAGTGATCAGTGAAAACTACCTCCAAGTTCACGTGAAAAGTAATTTGTATTGGTTAATCAGATAAACCAAAGAAATAAACAGAAAAGGCAATAGTTTTAAGTTTTGGTTCTGTTTTATTCATAAAGCAACAATATGTCATCTCAATAATACATGTATGTATGTATGTATGTACCCGAAATGTGTTTCTGTGCATGTCAATAAAAACAGCAGAGAAAAATATTTTCCTACTAAAGATATGAAATAGCTGAAATTGATGATACATTATTGCAGTATACGGTCTTATCAGTAATAGTCTGAATGTCAATTGAAGTTTCGTATTTTTGATTTGATAAATTATTTGAATATAAAAAAATAATAAGTATTTCAACATTTTATTTAATCAATACAATAAGCTTCAATCACATTTCATTACGATTTCTCAATTTTCTGCAGGGAGATACTGGGCACTTCAGCAAAGTGGTGGGCTAAATAAATATCATATTCACACTCTTCTACTTGTGTTAAAAGTCGGTAATCATATGAATTTATTAAACACAACTTATTGTTAGACAAATGTATCACATGCGAGATAAATTACATAATTGTTAAATGAACAACATAGCTTCATCAATATTGCATTCTATCTGAAAAAAAAGTCCATATTTCTGTATAGTAAAGTCAATTAAAAACGTGCCAGTCAACTAATGCGTGTGAATTATCATGCTCTTATCTATTGGCTTTCATAGATAGGTATGAAAAACTCAAACCTTCTACGATGGACAGATCGAAGTGATCAAATCATACCAGATATTCTCTACAGGACCCAATATTACTTACAAAGAAAGTTTCCTGACATTGTTCCTGCTATAAAGACCGCATGAAATACACTCAAAGATTAAAACATATTTCAGGCTGATAATCACTCGAGATATTCTTAGTTTTAACAATCAATAATAATACTTAACAACAGTTTTTATTTTTATCAACTTTAAATTAGCCGAGATCTACTCAGCATGTTTTTTTTTCTTTTCTAAAAGTTCTAGGGAATCGACAATTCTCTTTTATGACTTTGTAGATTCTGAAATGGGTTTAAGTATTTTGATAAGAATAAATAGATCTTGAAGTAACTCTATTCAAAAGATACATTTAGTTTCAATAGATATGGGATCACTCTTCTTTTTAACAACTTCACATCTAATAGAGATATCCAAACTTCTTCTCGACAGAAAATAATACATACAATCAATGAAAAGACTTAGAAAAACACAGAATATTTCTTAAAAGCCTGAAGAAGATATCAATCATATGATTCTACTGTCACATAAAAAAAAAAGAAAATTAACTGGATCAAATAATAATATTAATAATACACAACTAAATACTTGGACCATCGTTGGGCCATGCTGAAACGAGTATGTAAGTGTCTTACAGCTAAAGGTGAAATCAGTCGTTATTTGGTTTAATACGAGTTTCATTTACTAAATTTAATTAACCGGTTACAGAATACGACTGCAATAGATTATCCAACTCTGTAATCAAAAAGCAGCTGACCAAATAATTTACGCAACCTTAACTATGAGATACAAGATATTTCTGGATCTCCGTCACACTGGAGCGTTAGATTTCAACAAAATGTTAGGCAATAAACGGCGACTGTAATAAACATTTTAGACAAAACAAGCAATGTATACAACAAAATGATATGTTCAATATTTGTCATTAAGATTATTAGCAAAGTTTTAATACTAGCATATTCTAAATAAGTCTCTTATTAAGGAGTGGAAATACAACTATAATTTTAGTCGCCGTGGAAAAATTAGTTGACTTATACAAAAGCGGATCAAAACCTATATATCTTTCAACCTAAGATATGTAAATATAAAAGGGCAAGTTTTACTCTAGACAAATTGTAGACTGGCACAATTTCTAGTTACTAGAATTTATAAAAAAAATTTTACTACGCTAATATTACATGCCATTATGATCACATCAGATGATGTTCCAGAAGATTAGAATATTCAAACATATTAACTGAGAACAGGGTTGGCGATCTATATCTAGTTTGTTTTCATAAACCGGTTGTCTAAGGCTGCTTTCACTGTCCGATGGTACACTGGGTCCCTTTCCACGATATTTCTAATGTATAATTCATCTCTTAATTTATTATTATATAGTCTTATACATCAAACTGAATTCGCAGCTTAAGCACAAGTCAAAAGCACTCTGGTCACGCTCGAGAAACATTTATTGTACGTTTAGCAATTTTAAAAGCTATGATCTGTTGGAGATAATCAGAACCCGGCACACTGTTACTTGGATAGAGCTCAAATACAATAAATATGATAGCTTAGTGTGTCGAATTCTGAACAAATGTTAATTTATTATATCAATTTGATACTTGAATATAAGTTACATAGAATCTTTGATCTTTCTTTAGATACATTCTTCAAAATCTCTAAAAGCTGTAAGGATAGAACCGTGTTATTACGGAATTGGAACAACTTTACTCAGCGAACGTCCGGCGCCTTATATCAGAAAACAGAACATATTTATGCTTTTTATTGGCTTAGTATTATAGTAGTTAAATACATTATAATTTTTTTATGTTAAGGTTTGTGATAAAAGAGTTAACGTTTCATCTGCAATACATTCCCGACCGAACAATCCATAATAATATAATGCATATCCCAACTGGCCGATGGGAATCTCAGACGTTACTTGATTTTTCAAATTTCAACCTTCCATCTAATTTTATACTTTTATTAAAACGAGTTATTCTGATAATGATAAGAAATAAGCGATGATGTCTACAGATACTTATTCGATTATTGACAAGAAGATTTTTCCACAATTAATTGTGGGCAGATCTGTATGAAGAAGGCCTTAAAATGCATTAATCGACATAAAAATCTAATTTATCTCTAAAGCCACATCTGTGATTCAAGTTAATAATCAAGCGTTTATGCATATGTAATTAATTGTATTTAAAATACCATTAAATTTATCACTTTCTTAATATATAATTACCTAATATTATTACAACAAGAAAGAGTTGAACTGTTGAAATTTTCTTGAGCGTAACGTTACTATGGGTGATATAAGTCAGAAATATATTGCAAATTCGAAGAAATAGACAGGGTGTTTCACCCAATATGGATCCAAGGGCATTTCTTTGCAAATCCTAGGATATTTCCTAATAAAAACTTCTAAATATCATACGCGATTTGCCACTAATTCAATGACCACTTAAGATTAGAGTAATTTCGAAGTTTAATATTAATCCAAAGTATCAACTTGTTTTGCCATTTTTGCTGCTCTGTGCCGCAGAAGACCCTGTGAACCATTTATGGTGAGTTTACACTATATGATTTGGCTTTCAATGGTATTATTCGAAAGTATTTTAAAATTTCCATAATAATTTTTGAAATCAACAAGCCAAAAACATTGTAGTCGTTAACTGTTATCATCAGGCAAAAAGGTGACACTAAGGAACTCGTAGCACTCTTTATACTAACATCGGTAAAAAATATAGATATATCGTACATTACTATAGAGTATTATTTGATTAGATTAAAAGTTACAACACGACTACTACAATTCACCAGGAATACAGATTTCATTAAGAATTTCACAATATTTCAGCAGCGGAAATTTAAGAATTTTTTTAGACTTCCGTGTCAAACATTAATCACCGGCAATAACTTAGGAACAATTACTAAACCCTTACAGAAGGCAATGCTTTGAAAATTCTTGGAAACGCTTTTGAAAGTCTGAAAATTTTTTTATATTTACTCATATTTGGGAATGGCTGGTAACATCGATTAGTGTAAACTCACCCTCAGGTGACACATCCCATATATTGTATTAGTATTTATACGGGAGTCTGTAGTTTACGTTTAGTTGTATCTTGTGTTGCGTGTGCGTGTCATCTTCTGACTAATCTGTTCTTCTTGAAGAAGTTGACCTCTGAATTGGCTGACTTGGTCCAGTGCTGCATTAAGTGTGTCACGTTGCTGCATCAATAGTTCTTCCCACTTTTGGGCGTACGCTGTAACAGACAACATTTAATCCTGTCAACGTCAAGGCGTGATTATGTAGTAAGCAATCTGCCTGTTATATGGCATTACGGCGTTTAGTCACGATGAACAGATGACTTTCTAATTGGACAAGAGCCCCTTGAATCCGGTAACTAATTAGAGCATCCTTAAACTAATTCCAAATAATTCAAGATTATTTAAACACGCAGAATAAACGAATTACTTGAGTTCAATATATTTTCTAACAATTTTTTCTTTCAGAAGTATAGATAATCTCGTTTATTATATAATTTCACATCTAAAAGCAGTTCCAAAACACAACACACAACATACACAGCGTAAATTATTGCCCCTGATCTAGGATCCTGAAGACAATGCATGTATCGTTTTTATTATGACAGTTTTTAGGTCACTGTGAGAGCTATAAATTATCCCATTATTCTAATATTTTCAAGTTAAAGTTTGAACCAGAGATAATATAATATGTTACTGTCTTAATGATTAGTACGTGCAATTAAGACACCACTATACCAATAATAATTACAAAAATACAAAACTGTTTTAATGGGAATCCACAAAAATAACATTTATTAAAAACATCGATTGATTTACATACATGAATGTGCAAGGTAGCCTTGTCAATATAAGATTATACTTTTATCTCTAAATTTGTGTACAATAAATCCAAGATGCTGTGCAGATGAAACGATGCTATATGGATACCCATTGAAAAGAATAAAGTTGAGCATTGCCTTCCAGAGTTTAATGAACTTGAATAAACAAAAAATTACTTCTGAATACACGAAAGGTCAATTAGTTGAATAAAATTATTCAAGATATCAGATCGAATAGTCCATAATATCCAATACAAGATACAGACGAAACTCCAAAGAGATTTAAAGTATTAAAAACTTTCAATTCTTATCCGTATGATAAAATAAGTTCATTACGATGAAAAAATTGACACAAATCGTTTAAAAATTCATGTTTCAACAATTGCAACAAGCTTTCAAACATCTTAGTACAGCAACAAATGATACCACATTTGGAGATCGATAAAAAAAAATGTAACATGAGAAAAAAGATAAAGTTATATTGCATCTACAATTTTCAATCATGTTTTTTTCATGTATCAAACTGTCAATGAAAATTATTTTTGAGGATATGCTTGTAAGTAATAATGACTTGCAAGAGTCTTTCAAGCCACAAGTAATTAGTACTTAGTACGGATTAAGATAAGCGTTTATTGCTTATGTGCTTTATTGTTTCGGACATTGTCGTACCATCAGAAAATTGCTTTCTCTCTACAAGACGCCTACGTATTGTGAACCGCCTCAGGTAGGGTGACTCAAACTTTGTTCTTTTCCGTCTCAAATCTGTAAGGGTTCCTGCTTTACATTAAGTTTGTATAATATATTATATGTATATCGTTAAATATTTTAAATGGAATGTCTTCTAATCAATCAATCTCTAATACTAATTGCTTCTCAAGGACTTGTAAGTATACAAAACGTTACTATATGGCATTGAGATAAATTTTCAAAATAATATTTCTACATTTATTTATTTCCCTAGTTAGAAATGGCAATTAGGAAGTACTAATATTACAGGTAACTGTCTCTAATATCATTAATTAAAATGGACGTTGTAAAAGACCACAATGATGTCCCGCTAATGTATTGTCAAAGAATTGCTCTCCTTGTCATATCAATTTCATAGTTTTATAGAGACATTTATTTTTCGTTCATTAAAAAATACGGAAGTCATAAAAAATGTAAGAGAGCACACACAGTGTATGAATAGCCACGCACATGCTAGCCATGCTAAAACAGCAAGAATATAAAAATTTAGCGTAAACATCACAACATATCTTAGCTTACATAAATTTAATTTTACAAAAAATATACTTAAAACCTAATTACATAAAAAATAATACACCCAAACTCCAATGTAGCTATGAAGAGATAAATAATCTTGAGAAAAAAAAAACTATATGTTTTATCAAGATCAAAAATGCTACCAGTTTTCAATAATTGGCAATAAAATAAATTCTTCCATTCTTTCACATGTTAACAATAAAATTATGAAACTTATTTTCAACCTTTTTTTTGAGATCTACTTACTTACTCTCATTTTGCAGATACACAAAAAACACAATGTAAGCTGCAGGTAAGACCGTAAACAAAATGATATTGTTTATCAAGTTTACCGCAAACTGAAATAGTTTTCTACACATTATTTTAGTTGGCGAATCATAGTTTACGGGTTGTGCGTCAAGAATTGAAATTTCAGCTACTTTGGAGTTTGTCGGCTTTTCTAAATTATATTTTTCCAATATGGTCGAAGAATATTCGAGCTCAGGATTTATCCAACTTTTTGCTGGTACAGATGAGTTAAAATTTGATTGGAACGAGTCACGTTTGAAACTAGATGCACTGTTGATCTGCTGTTTCACTTTTAAAATTGACGAATCTAAATGAGCTGTGCTTTTCACTTGATGCTTCTCAGATTCATGATCAAATATATTGATTTTAGCTGGTGATGCATCATTTTTTATAAAATAAGAATTATCCGATACAGCTGGAAAGATTAAATCACTTTCAATCAGATTATTCAATTTTGAATCTGATTGTCTGTTGATATTTGAAGACTTGCTATAATGAAATTTTTCACTACATTCGTCATTCATTTTCAAAGAATCATTCCCGAGTAAATTGAATACGCTGTATTCTGAGGTAGGGTCAATTGTAAAATTTAAAGTTTTTTCTTCGGTAGTATTTAATGCATATTCATTTACTATTGAATTATTTTTAAAGGTATGATCATCGGCTGCTCTCGAGATTGACGAAGGGTTGTCTGCGAAGGCAATTTTTTTTTTAGCTTTATTATCAAACGTGCCAGCCCAATTATATTTAGAACTTTTCTTTATGCCGGAGATGGTTGATCTTCTGTTTTGAAATTTTTTTTGTACCGGAGTCACTCGCGCAGAGAAAGTCTTGTTCTGCCCAATTTTTGTCGAAATTGTTTTAGAATTTGAACTGCGTCTGCTCTTAGGTGTACTTTTAAACTTGTCTTGATTATGAATAGAATCCTCATCACTGGACACTGCGTTTGTTTCATTTTCTAACTTTAACTCATCGTTCCAAGGAGACTTAAAGTAATCCTTACTAGAAATCTGAATTGACGAGTTCAATTGTGACTGAACATCATAATCTGCATTGTTATTTACACTATCATTTATACTGATTGATGTGTTTAATGTTGCATTGCTGCCTCTCCAGTTGCGGCTTAATGTGAAGGTTGAATTAGCCTTTCTCATTGTGTGAGTATCTGTTGTAAAACGCGATTGATAGTAATATTTTTTACCAAGTATTCAGAATACTTACTCAGTTAATTAAACAAAATTACTTTCAATATAATAAATGCTTCAAGCTAATCCATGGCTTTAACTATACATTCTGAACACAGCTTTGGAATAATATGTATAGTGCAATAAACAAACTTGCAGTCATTGATGCTCTATTGAAAATTGTTCAAATCGCATTATCCTCGAGACAAAACTGCTTGCAAAATTAGTATTCATAGAGCATACAAAGATATTGCAAGAACCAAATTAAAATTAACACCAATATTCTGCTGATATGGAAGAATTGTTTGAACATTTGTCAAACATATCTAGGTCTAAAGCTAGAAACTGCTAGAGTTAGCATAAATTTATCATCTATGAACACGAGCCCCGATTTGGTATATGTATTACGTAATAAAAATGAAAGGAAATTAACATACCTTCCTGATCGTAGTCCACCTCGTGTGTAGCACTGAAAACGACATGCGCATCATTCAAGAACCGAGTTGTATTGTCAACGACTAGCTTATGCGTATCCAAAACTTCCTCTTCTAGTAACTGTAGCGCAGATACAGCTTCATGGAAAGTATACAAGTCCTGAGATAACTCTCCTTCCTAAGAGATAAAATGGAATAAAAAAAACAAATATATATATACGTATAATGTACAAACTACACTAGTACAAATTATTGATGGAAATAAGAAGTTATGATATTTTTCAGAAAGATTTCCCAACGTTTGGGAAACGAAATTTATGAATCAAGATAATTGTATTAGTGATAAATTTGTGTTCATCCTAAATGGAAGAAGAGAAATTTTCGATAATTATGAGCATAGATAAAAGAAAATTTCAATTTCACTAGAAACTGAGACAAGCAGTGTGTGTGGTAGGTAAGAAGTGATAAGAAAATTGATGGAATTATTCAACATTATCTGTAAGCAATATAAAAAAAAAAAAAAAAACATACGCTTACATTGAGTGATCGTAACTGTGCCAAATCACTGTCTGAAAGAACGCTGTTATTTGAATGGTCTTCTATCTTTAACCCTCGTTCCTCATCATCTGTAGTGGATACCTTCATTTCTGTTGGATCTGTTGCGGCTAATTCTTTAACCCTGTCTGCGTATCGTAAGGTATTAAGAGAATGCTCGCAAGAACTCAATCCTGGACTTATCATAGCAATCTGTAACGAAATTACGAATTTTATGAATCCATGTAACCATTTCTATATATTTATGGTTCCTTTAAATATGAAAGAAACCACAAATGAGGCGCCAAAGAGCAGCTTTCTATCTTTAAAAATCATTTACCATGCAGGTCTTTGATTTTTCTCCAATAAAACTGTCCCGCAAAACCTGGGTAAGTTTGCTGGCCCTGAATGGCAAATGCGTACCCTTGCGTCCCAGTGCACGGATACATTCTTTGAGCGCTAGCAATGATTTGTTGATCTCAGCACCTTCCATTCCTAATTATTTCAAATAAGAAATAATAAAGTAAAGTTTAAAAATAGTTTTACATTTTCGATTATACTTGTAAGATCATTAACACAATATTGTTAAATACCAACTCACTGGTTTGTCTGTTAGCCGAGGACGTGTCAGCACCCCTTTCATTACCGGCAAGATCAATTAAAGAGAATTTCCCATGGACCTTATGAGTGCCTGGTGTTCGTGCTATTATTTGAAAGACAGCGTGCGACCTAGAAGAGTTGGCATTAGCGCTGGTCTGCCCACTTGTTCTGGCACTATTTCCATGCTGGATCAATTTTAATACTTCTTCGCAAGATTCTACGACCTTTTCAGTTAATCCCACTATTTGCACCTATGGTAGAGAAAGTGAAAAAGTTTGTTCATGTATTAGAGCAACATTCAGAAGCTTTTAAATTTGGATTATTCAATCTCTATTTAATTCGGACACACTGAATGCATCAGGAAATTATTGTTTTAATGTTTTTCTAGTTTAATTTATATGAATATTACCAACCTGCTGCTTTCCGTCTTCCAGTACTCTTAGTTTTTCCTTATCAGCAAGTAGGTCAAACACTTTGCCAGAATAAATTTCAAAGAAGCTAGCAGAAATGATCAAATTCAATGGGCGATATTTAGAGGACTTTAGATATTTGAAAACATCCTTAGCAACCATAGCATAGATTCCCTTCTTGCAGTCCTGAGTTTTTCCATTAAAATCCCCACCCATCGTATGAGTCTTGCCACTCCCAGTTTGACCATAGGCAAAGCAAGTGGCCATTCCACCCTCAAAGATCGTTTGCACTAACGGTTTAGCTGTATATTTGTAGACTATTTCGTTGGTGCAAGTTTCATCAAAAGCATAGTCAAATCTGAATAACTGATTTTCTAAATATTTAGTCAGATCAACTTTTGCTTTTGGCTCATGGACAACCATTTGATCTTTACTGGGCACACTTATAACATCTACTTCCTTACGATTTGTTTCTTTTCGATTTAAAGGACGTTTTCTTACACATACTGTTATTTGATGATCTTCTACAGAGTCTGTTTCTCGTAGTGGCCTGAAATCTATGGTATTCTGATACTCCCTGGAACAAAATAACGTACAAACGTTTTTATATGCACTTTAAACACGTTTCGTTCAATTTTTTCGAATATTTAAGTCCAGTAGATTAAAGAATACAATTATGCATTCATTAGTACTCAAATATAGTTATGTACCTAATCATAGCAAGGAATTCCCAATTAGGATTCCCGGGGTCTAAATTCATCAACGCTTCCTTCTCCTCCTTCAATTCAGCTTGCCGTTGCCTCCTTTCTTCTCGATTTTTTTTAAGCCTTTCTACTTCCTTGACAACATTAGACCGTCGGCCTCTTCCATTTTCAACTTGTGCTGCTTGTGCGGCAGCTTGTGCAGCAGCTTGTTGCTGAAGTTGTAATTGCTGCTGCTGTTGTACCTGTGCCTGCAACTGCTTCTGCTTGCTCATCGCCACAGTAGAGGCGCTCGATGGTGCTGGCGTAACCGGCGTTGGAGGGATATTCTCCACTTCTCGTCGAGTAAGACCTGAGATTGAATCGCCATGTCCATTCACAGACGTAATGGGTGGCATTATATTTGTCGGTCGACCTGCTCTAGTGATTTGTCTATTTGAACCGGCTGAAAAATATGAAAAAAAAAAACAAACATATTTTAATACTTCAAGGATGTTTAAAAAAAGACATCTACTTCATCACAATTAGCATTTACCCACAATATAAATTAAAAAAAAAAATTAACTATTAATGCTGAATCTATTTAAATAAAATACAAAATCGAATGCAAAACACAGTCCAAGTAGCAGAAAATTAAGGAAAAAAAAGCGAAGCATGAAAATCCGATTCAACAGTTATTACAAATTTCTGATTTTTTTTTGTAAAATATTGGAAATCGAGAATAAAAATCTTGGTTGCAGTTATAAAAGAAATAAATTCAAAAGAATTATCTCCATGCAATACAGAATAATAAAAATATTCGTACCATTACTACAGCTGGCATTTTGCGTTAAAGTATGAATAGCGTTTTGTCGTTTATCGTCAAAGATTTTATTCTGTTTTCTGAAGCAATATGTAAGTGGATCAAACCTCATATTGAGGTGTTGCAAAAAATGACGAAAAATTGGACGATTGAATTGAGTCGATAATACAACAATCGGCGACTTTCACGAACACGGATAAAAAAGCCAAAACACTCCGCGAGGTTGTCCGCGTTATACTGCTCGAGGTCCTTGCCCTTGTGGGTTGGATATAGCGTGTGAATATCGATATTTCCATGTGAACACACATGATACACATTGGAACTTGATATAGATACTACCTACGATTTGCTATACAGAGAAAGTCGGCGAATAGCGAAACGCTTAAACATGCCGAGTCAAAAGTTAAGCAAAATTCCTAACTTTACGTAGTTGTTTATCGATAAAAGTAAAAAAAAAGAAGTTCCGATAAGATGAGCGGAGGAGACTTTGAAAAGACACGAAACAAAGATAACTTTTGAAAAATAGAAAATAAAACGACGTTAGCAACAAAAAAAAAAAAAGAGATATCGAATGCTACAAGACAAATGTTATATTCGAATATACATACACTTACCTTTGACTGGAATAGACGCCCTCGTGGCATTCTGGAATCGAATAAGAAAAGAAAATTTCTCATTTAATTATGCATTTTCATTAAATATATACATACCAGGTGCAATAAAGCAGAGGCATGAAATAAACAGTAGGTGAAACCAGTGCTGAAAACATGAGTAATATTTTCAAAGCAACGTGTATGACACATTATTAAAAAAAAAAAAGATTCCTCAATATTGGTAAAAAGTTGATGAAAAGAGGAAGAATCTTTATCTTTTTAATTTATCAGATTTACAATTCATCGAAAACCGTAAAATATGCGAGTCTTTTTTTTAATAAATTTATTATACATTTTTATTCGCTTGCGTCATGAATCATGTGTGAGCAATCTCTATATTCTTTTTACACAACAAGGTGGCTCAAGCTACAACCAATAATTATGTCTTTGATGATTACAGGGAAATGTATTTGTTCGTTTTATCTTTTTGTTTTTTTCCAATAATGTAACATGACGCGTCGATACCATATCCTAGATATGTGTACATTTCATACATATCCCTCTCGTATCAAAATAAACAACACAAAGCACAGCAAGATGATCTTACTAGCAAGTGAAGAAATATATTAGGTGTCTACGTATCCACTATAACCATGTGATTAATTAATAAAAATCTAATCCCGGAACGTATCGGATGAAGAAAAAATTTGAAAATATAAAACGATTATATCAACGTTTATATCACACAAATATTCACATTAAAAGATCGGCGAATTTTTTTTAACGATAATCAGAATTCATTTTTTCACGTAATCCCCCGATAAATTAACGTAAATTGTGCAATTGCTGTAAGTATGTACAACAGCGTCGACGCCACATCGAACATATACCTTATCCATTCGACAATTCTAAACAGAATTTCTATTATGTGAATACGAAGATAACGAAGAGTGTAGAAGGTAGATGTTAATTAAACTACGGAATTTAATAAAGCAAAAGTGATTCTTGGCTGAATAATTCTTAAGGTGTTTTTGGACTTGAAAGTAAGGGCTCGGGCATGTCAACAGGTGTCAGCGTAGAACACGTACATACTTAAGAATCCCAGACCCAAAAGTTCAAGAGGTAAGAGGATCTCGAGTCTGCTGATAAAACTTAGGGTGGAACCAGCCGTGCATTCATTCGAGCGGTACAAAACAGCCCGAACAAAAATAATCAAAAAATAGCAATGATTTATTTCCAGAAATACTGATAACGTTCGTAATTATTTGCATAACATTCAATGACTGCAATTACGGTGTTACGTGAGTGACAATAGGGCACAGCAAGGTCAGAAGCGAGATTAAGGACATGGGGTGGAATAGGTGATAGTAGGATTTGATGGTGTTTATGGGGTGCGCGTTACCGAAAGCCGAGATGTTACTCGTACAGGAAGGGTAGCCGAGCTAAGACCATTTCTCGTGGTTTGTTGAGCAGCGGTGCGTCCGAGCGAGCCTTCATCCTGGTTCTCGTAATCGTCAACGCCCTCGTCTTCCTCACCGGAAGACTCCTGGTGTTTTTCAATTTCCGGTATAAGGATTAGGCGAACGATCGCAGTAGTCGAAAAAAAAAAAAATCAAAAGACGCGAAGAATTTAATATAAATAAAAGTGCAAAGGAAAAAAATTGTACGAAATTTAAAGAAATGGGGGGGTGGTGATAATTGTAAACAATATTTTGAAGTAGAAAAAACAGAACAAAAACAGTTTCAATTTTGGTAAGCAAAAAAAATTATTGGATTTTTAATCGACAAGTTCGATTTTTGGAGAACCATGTCGTTGAATAAAGAAAAGAAAAAAAACCCGTGAATCAAGAGGTTCAAGAAATTAATAAAATTAAGATTAAGGGATTGAGGATCGGAAGAGTTATTGGGTCGAGAGTATAACAGGCACGAAGAAAATGAAATTAATTTTTTCGATAAATAATATCGGGATTATTGTGGATTATTACAAATTTTAAATAAGACGCGATCCATCGATGGTATCCAAGTTAAGTGCAGCGTCCATGTTATGGGCAAAAAATGATTTTGTTAGCAATCGAGTACAGCTGGTTATACACCTAATTAATAAATAGCGAAAAAAACGTCAAAGAATCGTTTCGTCGTTTCATTACAATTACCCAAAAATTCAAATTTGATGAATTCTATAATTATTCAGTTGAAATAAAATTATATGTAACCTTATAGGTTTGTTAATTTTCGTGAAATCTGTAATAGAACATTCTTTGACACATGACAGTCTCATTTACACCTGACTTTTACGCTATTCGATGTAAAGCACATTTTTATATACTGGTATCGAACGGTGTCAATCGAGCCCGCGGTAGGTACTTATTGACACGAAGTCTCATACCTTGCTGGCACGAGGTTTGAAATATTATGAAATGTCAGATGGACATACCAACACAAAGCTTATAGGTATATAATATAATCTAGTAATATTCTAGGATCTAGGCGATCGTTGAAAGTTGTAACTTAAATGTCAAAAGTTTTTATTAAAAAAACCGTAATAATTTTACCCAGTGGTTTTTACGTCTCTTTACGAAAGCTTATTCTTATTTTCTTGTTAGTACATACATAAATATGAATGATTGATATAAATTATCACCTCTAGAGGCAAATGAAATAAATTGCAAAAGCAAGTTTAAACTCGATTGTATGAACAGTTGACAGTATGTATAACTGCGTCAAAGTGCGTAATTGAGATTGCCGGAGTCTTGAGAGTTTAATGGCCTTTAGATTCGTCGGTTTGAACTCTACAGCCAGAAACGCGTTGAAACTTTGATAAAAAAAATAAGCACAATCACCGCCGAAATCTTTGTGGGTATAAAATTTAAAGAATTTGAGAAATTAATTATTGATTTTTAATCCACTGACGAGGATTCGAAACAAGAGACTTCAATGTAAACAAAATCACTATACCCTGTCGAAATGACAAGTAGAATTAGACTTATGAATAAAACTGCGAATAACGGTCGACAAAGTCTAGGAAAAAAATGTAACAAAAGTGAAAAATAAAAAAAAAGAAACACACTTCTACCTGAAAGATGAATAAATACTGGAACATGACACAAAATATTGAAGCACGAATGTAAATTCTTTCATGTAAGCAGACGAGGTTATAGCCGTATCACTATGGTAACACGTCAACAAAATTCATCGACTGGTCAATAATAAACCATAGGCAATAGCTGTGAGTAGAAAATTACACTCTGCACTGTATTTGACGCATACCTTAGGCTTTTTAGATTCGATATTCAACGTTTTTGACGACTTTTCTTCGTTTTCGCTGATCAGCGACGCGATAATTACAACATTATTTTTACCGTTGTAAACACAAAATAAGAAGAACAAGAAAAAGAAGAAACAAATCTCACCTTGTTACGAGAAGGCATCATGTGATTATTCACCGGTGGAGGTGGACCCATAGTTTTTGGAATTAATTCTGGATTCAAAGCCAGGATCGCATCGATTTCCACCTAAAACGAGAAGGAACAAAAAAAAAAAGAAACAAAAAATAAAAAATTCGAACACTTCACGAAGAAGAAAAAGAGGCAAAAAAAAAATAACAGTTCGTAGTTTTTCGTGAATAAATTTTTTATATATAAATTCCCACCTTTCTACGCGGTATCATGCTCTGGGTAGAAACTTTCAACATGTTTCGAAGCTTAAATAAACTCCGAATTGAAAAAAATCACTGTTAAATTGAACGTTCGGTTTCAAATTACAACATGTCGACGTAATACGTCGCGCGTTGATTTGGTGAACTTATATTCACGCTATTTTTAGGACGATATTTGCACGGTTGAACAATCGCAAAAGATATTCACTGCAACGATTAGAATTTAAAAAAATCAAAACGAAAGATAAAAAAAAAATGATTTTTGATTTCTTCACTGCCGATTGCGAATTAATAAAAATCCGAGATGTTGATGGGTTACCAACTCCGAACCAACTCAAACGCTCGACAACTGTCGAAAATAGACCGGTGTTCTCAATAGCGATACAGGTCGCTCGCCATTTCGCCATTGCATAAGATTAGAATAGAATATACATGACTCGCGATAACCATGACCTAGGGAGATTTATGGATAAATTTATCAACCGTTAACTATTCATTCAATGAAGTCTATAATCACTGCAGGTTAAAGAAATACCGATTGGTGTTGTAACAAGTTTTTTATAACACAAAACTATCCCATTCGTCACTGTCCAGAAAAACACACCAGTGTGCAAAAATTGAAGAGTAAAGTTACCAGAAAAAAAAAAAATTATAATTTTAAAGTTTAGTATTTTTTGTCCGTATTTTGAATTTTTATGACGAATTTTTCTATTTATTTATTTTCGCATTAATGAAGATCAGAAACATCTACAAGTCTGTTAAGTATAATCGATTTTTAACTGCAGATTATCAATTAGCGTATAATACTGGCTTTGAGAGTAGATAAGATAAGAGAGTTCTGACCCACAGCATCCCAAGATCTGATCTGCAGATCACAGCATCCCTGGACCACTGGACCGCTGGACCAAAAACTTAGAATTTTTTTTTTTTTTTTTTTTTTTTTTTTTTTTCACCTAACCTAACCTAACCTAACCTCATCTAACCTAACCTAACCTAATCTAACCTCATCTAACCTCATCTAACCTAACCTAATCTAACCTGATCTAACCTATCCTAACCCGGCCATCTGCAGATCACAGCATCCCTGGACCCGCTGGACCAAAAACTTGGATTTTTTTTTTTTTTTTTAATTTTTTTTTTTTTTTTTTTTTTTTTTTTTTTTTTTTTCTTTTTCTAACCTAACCTAACCCAACCATCTGCAGATCAGATCATCTCTAGACTGCTGGACCAAAAACTTAGACTTTTTTTTTTTTTTTTTTTTTTTTTTTTTTTTTTTTTTTTTTTTTTTTTCACTAACCTAACTCAACCGAATCAGGCTCGATTCTATGAATGCTGCAGAGAGAGAGAGAGAGAGAGAGAGAGAGAGAGAGAGAGAGAGAGAGAGAGAGAGAGAGAAGGGAAGGTTGGGTGAATAATAAGATTTTCGATGATCTATTCATTGATTTATTATTCATTTTCAAATTCCGTATCCTGAGGGGGTAGTGATCGCGGTATTAACTTGCTGCGCCTGATGTGTGCACCATCATCGTTGGTTGTCGAGTGGTATACCGATTCGCCTGAGCTGCGACCGACCCAGTCGGGTACCCATTCCCTGTCGTTAGTGAAATTTCTGAACTGTAAATT
The DNA here is from genome assembly GCA_949628255.1 of Macrophya alboannulata. Lineage (NCBI taxonomy): Eukaryota > Metazoa > Arthropoda > Insecta > Hymenoptera > Tenthredinidae > Macrophya > Macrophya alboannulata. The sequence continues at coordinate 9,676,533 of OX451207.1, read as the reverse complement.
TTTCACGAGGCCTATTGAACTGTGAATTTTTCTATCTTTGCAGCGGTGAATGCATATAATTATATTTGGCTTATAATATTGTCGCCAGTCTGGAAAAACTTTCCTGTCTTGACGTGTTCAAAGTGAATGCTTGAACTAATTAGCACTAATGACCTTCGACGTCGTTAGTGAAATTTTCGAACGGTAAAATTTTCAGCGAGACTTAATGAACTGTGAATATTTCTGTCTTCGCAACGGTGAATGCACATAATTATATTCAGGTCAAAATATTGTCGTTGACTGTATGTATGCATGAGCACATTGGTCAATTTCATTGAACCATGAATTTTCGATTTTGCGGTGGTGACGAGCGTGGGGTAATTATACCTAGACCGAAGTATGCCAGTTTCAAAAATTTTACTTGGAGGGTGTGAATTTGAAGTAGAGCTGGTGGGAGGTGCCATCGAGTCTTTGTGCTATGGTTTAGCCTTCTCCTCATTATTTGAATGTATATATAAGGTTGATGCTAAACAGGGAAGTGATCATTCATATAAGTTCTAACGTCAAAAGTAAACCTTAACGATCAAACAAACAAACAACGTACGATATTTCTGAGGTCATCATGGATGCACAAGTATACACCAATCTCCTCAAGTGCATGGAATGGGCCTACAACTTGCTGGCTATGAGAACCGCTCAACAAACAGCCGATGGCATCGTCGCACACTGGTGCGATATTGGGCAGCAAAAAATTGAATTCCTGACTAATATTTTAGCACAGCCCCACCTACATGTGAGTGAAAAGCAGAAAATTCAAAACGCAATTTCACAAATACAATCATGGTGTGTAAAGTTTCAACAATATCAAACACGAGCGGTTGTTGTTGGTGCGGGTGATATCATTGTGAATAATAATAATAATAATAATAATAATATCGATGATCGTGTTCAATGGAGTGATTTGAATAGTGTATTTGGTGGTCGAATTCGCACAGGCGTCGTCACAAATCTCAAACATACAGATTTGGGCGGATTTTTAGTTGATGTCGGGGTTGTGGTGAATGAACATTTAAAAAATATACTACGCACCGAGGGGAATATCAAAGTAAATGTGGTATTATCGTGCAAGTTTGAGAATTCAAAAAACGATGTCGTCTGTGTGGAAATGAAGTATTTCAATACACGCAATATACCTATTCTCCCATCAACGGATCTGAATAGCTGGTTCGAGGACAATATCGCAGGTGTTCTACTTAGTAAGGTGGAAGATTTTGAGCAACGAGATTCCGGATGGAGCATGATTGAGATAATCAACGCCGTGGTCAACATCAATCGGTACGAGCCTCTTCGTGGTGGACTTTCCACTTTTGTTATGCTACCGAAGGATATCCAGCTGAAGAAAGCGGTGGTCAACGTGAGGAACGACGATGATCGTTGCTTTTTATGGTCTGTGACGGCAGCTCTACACCCCGCTGCACGCCATGCCGATAGGATGGCTAGTTACAAACCATATATTGATGAGCTGAATTGCGCAGGTATAAGTTTTCCCATGACTTTGCATGGTGTGGAGAAATTTGAAAAATTAAACAATCTCAGGATTAATGTATACGGTATTGAATCCGAAACTTTCTCACACCATGCAAAGTCTGAGAATAGTGTTATCGTTCCGCTATATCTAAGCAAAAATTTGACAAGTTCAAACGGTAATAATACAATCCACTTGCTTATTATCGAGGCTAATTCTAATAATAATAATATGGAGCATGATGGTGACTTGAGCGTTTTTAAACCAAATTTCCACTTTACTTGGATCAGGAATCTTTCACGTTTGGTTAGCAAACAGCTGTCGAATCATAACGGTGAGCAATTGTTGTGCGATAGATGTTTGTGCCACTTTGTGATGCAAAGCGCCTATGAAAATCATAGGCTAGATTGTATAAATTTGAATAAAGTCCGAATGTCGTTTCCGGAAAATAAAGATTTAGATTTTTCAAATTTTCGTAATAAAGGCACCGTGCCGTTTGTCGTGTACGCGGATCTTGAATGTATATTGAAACCGACGACGACGAATAATGATTCCCAAGTGCATATCCCACACAGTGTAGCATTTTATGTACATTGTGCATACGATGACAAATTTTCCGAATATAAAGACCGCCGCGGACCCGATTGCATCGAATGGTTCAACATGCAGCTCCGCGAACTATCAGCGAAAGTAGAGTCACGCATAAAAAATATAATCCCGATGGAAAATTTAAGTCAAATGCAACGCGATCGACATGTACGCGCGAAAAATTGCCATATTTGTGAGAAACCATTCGAGGCAGATGAGAAAAAATGCTATGATCACTGCCATTTCACTGGTAAATATCGCGGAGCTGCCCACAATCGTTGCAACCTTAATTTTAGCGAGAAGCATACCATTCCGGTAGTGTTTCATAATTTGTCGGGCTATGATTCGCATTTTTTGATTAAATCTCTGGCCACAACTTTTCCGGGCGATATTACACTGTTACCGATCAATAAGGAGAAGTATATTTCATTCACTAAGAGGGTTGGTGACAGTGATATGCACTTGAGGTTCATTGACTCGTTTCGCTTTATGGCAAGCGGGTTAGACAAATTAGCTTCTTATATTGACAATGCAGATAAAAAGATAACCGGCAAATATTACGAAAATTTGGAAGAATTTCAGCTGATGACTCGTAAAGGTGTTTTCCCATATGAATACATTGATTCATGGGAAAAACTTGATGGGATAAATCTGCCCAATAAGAGAGATTTTTATTCAAAACTCAATGACTCAGGTATTAGTGATATCGATTATGAACATGCAAAAAACGTTTGGGATAAATTTAACTTGCGTACATTGGGGGAGTATTCCGATTTATATTTGAAAACGGATGTGCTCTTATTGGCAGATATATTCCAAAATTTTAGAGATAGTTGCTTTAAGACATACCATTTGGATCCACTTCACTACTACACCGCACCGGGGCTTGCTTTTGATGCGATGTTAAAACATACAAAAGTGAGTCTCCAGCTTTTGGATGACCCTGAAATGATATTGTTTATTGAAAAAAGTATCAGGGGCGGTGTAGCACAGTGCTCCAATCGGTATGCAAAAGCGAATAATCGATTCATGGGTGCTGATTTCAATCCAAGTAAAGCGGAATCCTACTTAATGTATTTTGATGTAAATAATCTTTACGGTGCAGCTATGAGCGAGAATTTACCCTATGGATCATTCGGGTGGGAATACACCTCTGTTGATGTGATGTCCCTGCGCGATGATTCACCAATTGGGTATATTTTCGAGGTTGATTTGGATTATCCGACAGAGCTCCACGAGCACCATAAAGATCTACCACTCTGCCCCGAACATTTTATTCCACCAGGGAGTAAGATTGCAAAGCTGGCCACAACGCTTTTACCAAAGGAAAAGTATGTGTTGCACTATAGAAATCTGCAGCAATATTTGAATTTGGGCATGCGATTGGTAAAAGTGCATCGTGTCCTGAAATTCACACAGTCTCCATGGTTAAAACCGTATATCGACTTGAATACCGACATGCGAAAGCAATCGAAGAATGAGTTTGAGAAAAACTTCTACAAACTCATGAACAATGCGGTATTTGGCAAGACCATGGAGAATGTGCGAAAGCATAAGGATGTGAAGCTAATAACAAAGTGGGGTGGTAGGGGTGGCGCGAGAGCTCTGATCGCACGACCGAATTTTCATAGCTGCACCGTATTCGATCATGATATGGTAATTATTGAATTAAATCGCGCTCAGGTCAATTTCAATAAGCCAATATATATCGGTGCAGCGATTCTTGATCTTTCAAAAATCTTTATTTATAAGTTTCACTATAACTATATTAAGAACAACTTTGCAAATAATCAGGCTAAATTATTGTACACAGACACCGATAGTCTTATTTACCAATTTAGTGTACCCAATATTTATGATATCATCAAACGTGATGTTAATGCAATGTTTGATACTTCGGACTACCCACCAGACAATGTCTACGGTATCCCGTTAATGAATAAAAAGCGTCTCGGTCTAATGAAAGATGAAAATAACGGCAAAATCATGACCGAGTTTATCGGGTTACGCGCTAAACTGTATTCATTTAAAACTATGGGTGACAGTGATAAAAAACGCGCCAAGGGTGTCAAAGGCTCTACATTGAAAACCATCACGTTTGATGATTATAAGCGGTGTCTGATTGAATACAAGAATTTGGTTAAGCCTCAATGTTTGATTAGGAGTAGGCAACATATCGTTAGCACCATCGTGCAAAATAAATTGGCATTAAGCTGGCGGGATGATAAGCGGAACTTGATACCTGGTCAAACGGATACCCTACCTTGGGGTTTTATCGATACTTTGTAAGTTTATTTTTAGGAAAACCAAAGTGTAAATATGTATTTTTTTTTTTTTTTTTAATGCATGGTTAGCATTCATATGATTATTTGTAAGACATGTAAATAAAACAAAATGTGATTATGATAAATATATTCTCCAAAAATTACTTCACGAAAAGAAGTAATGTAGATATGTTATTATTATAAATATTTGGATACTTTGCCTTGGAGCTTTAATAGTTTGTAAGATTAGCTGTAGGAAAAAACAGAAAAGTGTACATTTTTTTTTTTTTTTTTTTTTTTTTTTTGGTTAGCATTCATATAATTATTATTTGTAAATGTATTTGATGAGAGAAAAAATATGTGAATAAAATAATGTAGATATGTTATTGTAATGATTATTGATATTATCATTGATTATCATGATGGGTTTAAACATTTATATGGAATTTTGTGAAAATAAATGAATCAACAACAGCAACACCACAAATATATCCAATTGATAAATTTCATTTATTGATAATAAAATATATATATTTATATTTCAATTTTACATATCTGTTTTATTTATCCAACTATTATGTGAACTATCAAAACCCAGCCACTTTACATATTGCCTATCCCCGCGTTTACGCAACACTTTTTCCACAAGATAACCATCGGGATAACGAACTTTGTTGAGTTCCTCTTCGTAGAAGCCGCCCTCGATTGGCTGCTTCAGGTAGTCGGTGAGTTTGTATGTTGGTGGATTGGTATTTTTCACCTCGGTAACGGTGAATATTTCAGTCGTCCAATTCGGTGTGTAGCCTTTTTCGAAAACATTTTTATACTTGCTAATTCGAACCTTATCACAAACTTTAAATTTTCGTTTTCGTTTGCTTCTTTTAATCTGACGTGGTTTGTACACACTTCGATATATCTCTTTTTCATTGCTGGTCGTGACATTTTTCGGCTTCATTCCAATCGTGCGATGTTTAGTGTTGTTATACGATTCAACCAATTCCAATAGAATATCGATCCATTTGTGTGATCCTCGCAGAGTAAATTGCTTCCACATTTTATTTTTCAATGTTCGATTGAAACGCTCGCATATCGAGGCCTTCAAGTTGCTAAATGTAGAGTACATGTTTATACCGTAATGATTCATCAGAGTTTTGAATTCATTGTTGTAGAATTCTTTGCCCTGATCTACGTGTAGATGTTTTGGTATGCGACCGCGGGTTAGCACCGATCTCATGGCAACCGTCACATCTCTACCACTTTTACTCTTGATGGGCACACCCCATGAAAACTTTGAAAATATATCGATAACTGTGAGCAGGAATTTATAGCCATTATTGACAGATGCGTAGGCTGACATATCGACAAGATCAGCTTGCCAGGTCTCATCCAACCCACGTATATCAACATAGCGTCGAGGATAATTACGACGAGCGGATCTATGAAGTTCACTTGCGATCACCTCCTTCATGTCCCCATGCTTGTAGCTGCTTTTTGATGTATTTGTTGCAACCATGGTTCAAACGTTAATTTCCTCGTATGATGCTCTCACTCAACAAAGATCCCGTCATGAATAAGTTTGTCATCTTCACGCTTGTGTGTTTTATATGCGGTTAGTCCTTTCTCCGCACTCTCGAGGTTAATTGGTTGAGGAATCGAGTATTCACGGCTAGCAGCTGCGCTCGATCTGCATTTATACCTTTCACGATGTGTGATTCGAAGGATGTGGCTTCCACCTTTGACAATCTATTATCCACATATTTCGCAAACTGCGACGTGTTAGCAGCGAAATTATAAACGTCCTCATATATCGAATCTTGCAGCTTTCTATTTTGAATGATTTTCCTCTTCTGGGCGGTGAGGTCTGCTTGAATGGTATTAATTTTCGCATCTAGAGTGAGGAGTTTAGTTTCGAGTACATTAATAGCACTGAGTTGTTTTTCAATCATTCTCTGCTCCAGAGCGGTAAGTTTTAGCTCGAGTGCATTATATTTGATTTCAAACGCTTTCATGTGAATAGCATCGGTTGGTTGTTGTGGATCCGCAATATTACACAACCGTTTGTTGTCCATATCATAATTATCGTCGGGGGTAAATTTAAATCCAATACCGGGAGGTCCGCGGACACCTCCTCCTCCTCCTTTTACCAACTGTCTACCAAAGATGTCTATGCTCATTGTTCAACGCTCAATGCTTGAATGAAAATTTTGCTGTTGATTCAGCGCTAATAAATGATTCCGGCTTCACGTAACTCTTCAATAATGGCTGATATTTCATTAGAATGGCTGGTATTACCAGATGCTTGGGAGGCCATGAGTAGCCGAAGACGATCAACAAGTTCATTAGGATCATCCCAGTATACATAATCCAACCTCTGTCCCCCTTTTCGCGCAATCTTATAGTCGGGTAAACGTCCACCAGATTTTTTTTCCTCAGTTTTCTTCTTCTGCGTCGATGTGTGAATGTGTGGAGCTATGAAATCCTTGTACTTGGCACTTTTGACATCCTCACGTGGGCTTCTGTTGGCTTGGTAATATTTACGATCGGCATTCGTTCTCTTTAGAATTTTAACATAGTTTCTCCTATCATCCACTTTCACGATAGCAGGATTTGGTGTCTTTTTAAATAATAATTCGAGTAAACCCGGTGTGCTTTCATAGCTTTTGTCTGCCACATATATCAAATCATCGTGAAAATTGATATGCGAATCGCCAATCATCATTCCGTGCAGCAACTTTCGAACGCCATATTTCTCATCCAAGTTCCTCCGCCCAGCCGATGTGGTAAACATCTCCAAATAGTTGGCTAGTTTATCATCCACTTTTCGTTTCGGTGTACTTGTAGCGGCGGGGAAGTCGCTTGGTACAATTGTATCGTCACTTTTGTCCTCATCATCATCATCATCATCATCATCATCAACAACACCAACATCATCATCATCCTTCATCCGATCATCATCAAATTCCATGGAAACACCTGATGGCTCTATCTTTGCCTCCTGCTTCATTTCCCGCTTTATTTCCTGCTTTATCTCCTGCTTTATCTGCTTTTTCCGCATCGTCTTCTGCTGCTGCTGCTGCTGCTGCTTTGAAGTATCAACCAATTCTTGCAATGGTGTTACTATGGGCTTGAACATTTCGCCCATAACCACCTCGCTAGTGTCTCTGTTCAACTTGATCTGCTTGTGTTTGCGCCTTATCGCATCGCTAGCCTTTGCTATTTCATTCAACACATCGTTGTGTCTGCGAATCTTGTCACTGTCCATGTTAACGCTTTGGTGTGTATAACGTGACTGTGTGAATTTAGAGAATCCTTTTTAATTTATGTCTATGAAGCAATCGAAACCTTTCCTGTATCGTCCATCGCCGATTTCACAGTCTTTGTCGATGACGATAAAGCTATATTTACCATCATTCCAACATGCTGAACACAAATCCTTAAATCGTTGATATGTCATGTCTGTGTTTACATGATCATCATATATGTGTTTCAAATTCATTTCATCTTGACGAAAAAGCACTAATAAGTTTGCATTGTCTCGCACAAGATGTTTTGGGATACGTGCATATGTTTGACAAAGATAAAAGCTATCAACATCTCTGTGTCGTCCCATGCAGAAATATGCTCGAATATTATCCTGCTTCTCGCATGCCACATCATCGAAGATCATGATTGAATTGGGACGTGCATCCTCCGGTTTCACGACTTCCTCATGCTCACCAAATGGGAAATAACCCACACCTTTCACGGGCTCCAGTAACTTTCTCAAAAACTCATATTTTGGTTGAATGAGTGATTTCGAATAGACATAGACATTTTCAAATCTCAACCCATTATCGTGGGTAATGAGTGTGAGTAGTGCATTAGTTTTTCCACAATTGGATGGCCCGCAGAAAACGGCTCTCACACTATTTGGCAGTAATTTTCCATGACGTTTCCCCTTCTTTTTCTTCCCATCAACTAATTTATCGAAATTCCCCACGGGTAGTTTCGTCGTTTGATCGCGAAATTTCATGATGCACGTTTAACACTCCAAAGCAAACTAATATATTCATCTATAAAATGCACGCTTTTATTGAATTCGAGTCAGTTGTTATTCGGCTATGGATGATCACACAAGTAGGAAGTGTGGAAGAGGTTTCATGAACAAAGTCATCAATAATCTCCCAGTTGAGTTGCATGTACCGGGGTATCAGTATTGTGGACCCGGAACAAAATTAGCAAAGAGGTTAGCTCGCGGTGATTCGGGAATCAATCCTCTAGACGCTGCCTGCAGGGAACACGACATTGCATACTCGAAGAATCGTGAGAATATCACAGCACGCAACGAGGCTGATAAAGTGCTCGCCGAAAAGGCTTGGCATCGGGTTCTAGCCAAAGACGCAGGTATAGCCGAAAAAGCTGTAGCTTGGGGAGTTGCCAACGTTATGAAGACCAAATCCAAACTTGGTATGGGGATGGTATCGAAAAGTGTTGTGAAAAAGATGAATGACAAGAAGAAGAAAAAGAAGAAGACAACAACCTTCAATTCAATCATTCGTGGGGCAAAGAAATCAATGAAGCATGGACAAAGATCTATCGAATCGGCGTTGGCTGGTGCTCGTACAGCGGTGGCGACTCATGGAAAAGTACGAGTACCGCGTGTTTTACCCATCCCCAAGAAAATTGGCGGTTTCCTACCGTTTCTTATCCCAATTTTGTCTGCCCTTAGTGCCACCGGGGCTCTGGCGGGTGGTGCTGCAGGTATAGCAAAAGTGGTTAATGAGGCTCGCACTAATAGACATCAATTACAAGAGGCTAAACGTCATAATGCAACAATGGAGTCAATAGCGTTAGGAAAGGGGCTATACCTGCAACCGCACAAGAAGGGTATGGGGTTGTATTTGAAGCCTGCAAAAAACTAATAAAGCTACCACACCGAGCTCTCACCAACATCGATTTACAGAATTATGCCAAAGCCTTGAAAATCCCACATTTTCGCGGTGTTTTCATGCGAAATGATCTGCCCCGTTCAGGCCCGAGAAAGCGCGAGTGTGCAATTATTAATCTTGATGATAAAAATGGGCAAGGTACGCATTGGGTGGCGTATAGAAAGAATAACGATGATGTTATTTACTTTGACAGTTTTGGTGATTTACAACCTCCTCAAGATCTTATGGAATATCTTGGTGTAGGTAGCGTGAAATACAATCATAGGAGATATCAGGAATATAACACAGTGATTTGTGGACACTTGTGCCTCAAATTTCTCAGCGATGCAACTATAAAATGAAGAAGATGTAAAAGTGAGGCATCAGTCATGTCTGATTCGTTCACGTTAACACTATCGGGGACATCCTCCGTGCTGGAGGCTCAATATTTTCCACCAATCGAGCTGTCGTCAACGAAAGACTATGTTCTCGGACTCGTTGAACTCTTAACATTCAATTCAATCCCCAATATCGACGAGGGGTGTAATAAACTTTACATAGTCAGACGGGGAGGCGGCGGTGACATGGATTCGGGTGTACAGGAAATTTTCACAATACCCACGGGCAGCTATGAAATTGAAGATATCGATAGATATTTGAAGAAGATACTGCCCGAGGATATCAACATTGATCTAAAAGCTAATAACAACGAGTTGCATAGTGAAATTGAGTGCGATCAGATAATAAACTTTGAACCTCATGATTCTATTGGTCGATTGCTTGGATTTAAACCGAATCATCTTGCGAGTGGTATTTCACATAAGTCTGAATTACCCGTGGCCATACTCAAAGTCAATGCCATACGAGTCGAGTGTGATATAACTATGGGTGCGTATATAAACGATCGTCGTGTGCATACGATTCATGAATTTTTTCCAACCGTCCCGCCTGGATATAAGATCGTTGAAACACCCACCAACGTCATTTACCTGCCGATCGCCGTTCCATCAATACATCATATACAATTGCGAATAGTCGATCAGAATGAAGAATTGATTAATTTCCGCGGTGAGACGATAACAATACGATTACATGCTAAATCTGTAAAGTAATGGGGATTGTATTTGAAGCGAAAAATTCCGGTAGAGGCTATAAAAGTGAGATAGTATGGCCAAACGCAATCAGTCGCCGAGCACCTCTGATTCGGGTGACACGTGTGAACGCACAGTTTCTTCAGAGCCTAGGACTTCGACTTCGTGGAAATTTTGGAGGATAAAAATTCGCTGTATTTTGTGCATAATACCATGGCGAAAATAATAAAAATACAAGATCCCGTGGCGTTCGATGAGTCAATCGCGCACTGTGAGATACATGCACATCAACCATTTGCATCATCATCCTTCAGAAATAACGATGAAATTCGAATCACTGTTCAGAATCAAGACTTGTGTGTCTTACCCAGCAAAAGTTCGCTTCATATATATGGACGGCTTACAAAAGATGATAATACCAACGTAGCTGCGACCACGAACTTGGTTAACATGGCCATATGCCATCTGTTTAGCGGTTTGCGTTATGAGTTGAATGGCTATGTGATTGATCAAAATACAAATGTTGGCATCATAAGTGTTATGAAGGGATACCTATCACTAACCCCCGGACAGCAACATCTTCTGGAGAACACTGGTTGGTTGGCTAACGGTGCTAAATTAAACAATGATAACGGATACTTTGATGTTGTCATACCGTTGAATTTTCTGCTCGGATTTGCTGAAGATTATAACAGAATCGTCGCTAACGCTAAACATGAGTTGATTCTGACTCGCTCAAACACCGATCTGAACGCCATAATTCAGCCAACCGTGGAGAAAGTTAAAATTTCCCTCGAGAAAATTGAATGGTTATTGCCGTATGTTAAACTGGCTGATAATGCAAAGATCAAGCTGCTAAGTTACATCGCCACGGATCCAACCATATCTATGAGTTTCCGCTCTTGGGGAATGTACGAGTATCCATTGCTACCGCAGACAACGAGACACGTATGGGTTGTTAAGACGTCGACACAGCTGGAGAAACCAAGACACGTCATACTGGGATTCCAAACCGCTCGCAGGAATGACGCGACGAAGAACGCTAGCGAATTTGATCATTGCATGATTAGAGATGTGAAACTCTTCCTCAACTCACAGTGCTATCCCTATGGAAACCTGAATCTTGATATTGCCAACAATCAATATGCTATTCTCTATGATATGTACACAAACTTTCAATCATCATACTATGACAAGGAGCCCGAGCCATTGCTGTCAAAGAATGGATTCTTGACCAAGGCTCCCCTCGTTGTTTTAGATTGCTCGAAACAGAATGAATTGTTGAAAAACGGGCCTGTGGATATTCGTTTGGAATTCGAAACTAACGATAGCTTTCCAATAAACACTTCAGCCTATTGTATGATTATACATGATCGCGTTATTGAGTACAATCCGATTAGCGGTACAGTGAAGAAATTGGTATCATTTTAAGAATGAATAATAAGAATATGTGAAATGAGTAATATGTATGTATGTATAGTATGCATAGGGATGGATAAATAAATGTATTCAATATATATATATTTATTTTACTAGTTTTTATTTTTTGATTCCACACTTCCTCCTCCCATCACGTTTTACAACTAAATTCACATGTGTTATATCGACCACCTTGGTAAAGTATTTGGAGACGGTTTTCCTGCACGGCGTCAACCATTTGACTCAACTGCTCGGGATTTTCCTCCAGAAATTTAACGATGCGTCCAGGCAGAAATATGACAAATTCATCGGTAATCGTTATAACGACCCCCGCACCAAATTTCGTTTTCACCATCTTGATCCCCGTGACATCGTACTTCTCGCCAACCTCAAGTTCAGACATCCTTTTCATTGGGAGGTCCTCCATGCGAGCAGCATTGTTAAGCTTGGCAAAGTCCATTTCTGTTTATTCTCTCTCTTTCTAAATGAGAAAATAGTTTTACTGAATCAACACTTTTATCATCGATACAAATAATAATAATAATAATAATAATAATAATAATAATAATAATAATAATAATAATAATAATAATGTACATGATCGAAAAATATTATTGTTACCTTTTCTCTCTCTTCGAATCGATGTCTTCCAACTCCACCGAAGAACTTTGCAAAGTCAGCTTGTTAATGGTATAGATGTTGAGGGTTCGGTGCCGAGTCAAGACGTGTGTGAAGTTGGAAGAAACTCGGGGGTTTATATGCATTGGTCGCCCCACTCTCCAAATACCAACTAGTTAACCGTTGAACATTTTCGAAAGCACAACGGTATCCCGGCACACCCCCATGACAATCACCATACCAGTGAATCACTCTCGACTCACGTCGCAACATTCGAAAGTTTGGGCAGCCCAACTCTGCTAAATCAATCACCGATTTTGAGCAGTTATTGATGATTTTTTCGAGCCACTGTTTCTTCTCCAACCCTTTTACATAGATGCGACATGCATCCGCCACAATACCGTTCACAATTCCCTCCATATCTCTGTACGGTGTTTCTCCAACATTCCATGGTATTCCGTGATAATTTCTCGTTAACCAGAGATTCTGATTTCTCAACGCCCACGGTAGGATCATTTGTGAGCAGGGTGGCTTGAAGAGAATGCGTGTCAAACCTAGTTGATGTTCCTCCGATGCACGAATGCTCATTGCAGCCAGTTCTTTCACCACAAATTTATCACTGAATGTACCAAATCCTTGTACATCTACGATCAGCTCCATAGCGGAAATTTTCCTTATGTGTATAGTTTGAATGATGGTGGAACGCGCACTGATTGATTTCCATGAAATTACACGCTTTTTCCCTCCCCCTTATATATTACCAATGAGGTGGAATTTCAAAACGATGCCTCAACCTTGGTGTAATTATATACTTTCACAATGATAAGATCATAAAATTCCTAATGTGGAAAAGTATTCAAAATTTGCTAACTATAGTTATTAGGGTTAATTAGTTCAAGCATTCACTTTGAACACGTCGTGACAGGAATTCTTACACTAACGACAATATTTTGACCTGAATATAATTATGTGCATTCACCGTTGCGAAGACAGAAATATTCACAGTTCATTAAGTCTCGCTGAAAATTTTACCGTTCGAAAATTTCACTAACGACGTCGAAGGTCATTAGTGCTAATTAGTTCAAGCATTCACTTTGAACACGTCGAGACAGGAAAGTTTTTCCAGACTGGCGACAATATTATAAGCCAAATATAATTATATGCATTCACCGCTGCAAAGATAGAAAAATTCACAGTTCAATAGGCCTCGTGAAAAATTTACAGTTCAGAAATTTCACTAACGACAGGGAATGGGTACCCGACTGGGTCGGTCGCAGCTCAGGCGAATCGGTATACCACTCGACAACCAACGATGATGGTGCACACATCAGGCGCAGCAAGTTAATACCGCGATCACTACCCCCTCAGGATACGGAATTTGAAAATGAATAATAAATCAATGAATAGATCATCGAAAATCTTATTATTCACCCAACCTTCCCTTTCTCTCTCTCTCTCTCTCTCTCTCTGCAGCATTCATAGAATCGAGCCTGATTCGGTTGAGTTAGGTTAGTGAAAAAAAAAAAAAAAAAAAAAAAAAAAAAAAATGTCTAAGTTTTTGGTCCAGCAGTCTAGAGATGATCTGATCTGCAGATGGTTGGGTTAGGTTAGGTTAGAAAAAGAAAAAAAAAAAAAAAAAATATTAAAATTAAAATTAAAAAAAAAAAAAAAAAAAAAAAAAAAAAAAAATTTAAAAAAAAAAAAAAAAAAAAAAAAAATCCAAGTTTTTGGTCCAGCGGTCCAGTGGTCCAGGGATGCTGTGATCTGCAGATCAGATCTTGGGATGCTGTGGGTCAGAACTCTCTTATCTTATCTACTTTTGAGAAATTTGAATACATGTTGTACAGTGAAAAGGTAAGTCCGAATGCGAGGTTCTAACAATAAGAATTGCCAAAGGTGTTGCGAAACGTCAAAGGTTTTATAATGGTACAAATCTGGGTCACTCCTTTTAAGCTTTAAGCTATTTTTGACGTGTATATCTTATACATATATACATATAACCGGTGTTGATGACCTAACGTGTTTCGCGAATTGCTCAGTTTACTTTCATTGCCTGGTACATATATACATACCGACCATATGCTAAATTTTATTTCAGGTCGTCTCATGCGGGGCTAACAAATTGCAATAATAATTGGCCGATCCAAGGGGTGTATTAATTAATTAGTGTCACGATAAATTGATTGCATTTTTTTTTTTTTTTTAGGAAAGCGCCAAAACTTAACACATGAGGATTTACTACGAGACCAGAGTATCGATTTGTATTCTAGAAAATGCTACAACTGGAGTTGAGTTCGTTCATTAGTAAATTGTTAGCGACTTCTTCGTGCCCTGAAAGTAACGTAAGTTTCGCACGCGAGATTAGGCGAGATTAGAAGATTATTACACTCGAAGTTCGGAAAGAGTCTAATAAAAACAAAATAATCTCGATACATCCGAAACATTTATTTTTTTTATATATTTTTTTATTTTTTATTGAGTAGAATTTCTTCTTGTCGAAAGAATATCCTAAAATACGAGTTTTCTATCAAGACATTGTCAAAAATGATGTAGCTACAATTTTCAGTGGGTTAGTTATCGCAAATGACAAAGTTCGACCGTTTTCTTTTGAATAAATAAAAAAAAAAGGAAAAATAATAACATTTTTACACAAACGAACCTCTTTCCCTTTGGTCTCTCCTCTCTCAAACCATTCGACAGTAACACTTCGTTGTTCCCAGTTGACGCCAGACACAATGGCGGAGTGGACGCGGCCTGAAAATTAAAAAATTACACATAAATTGATCACAATTAATAACTGTATGAGCAAAAATGAATCAACATCAATTTCTCAAGTTCAATTACAGATTAGTCTATGCTGCATATAAAGACGTGTAAATTCGCCAATGCGTGGGTATTATTCGTATATGTATGTGTCTTAATTTTGCGTCCGAGTTACCCGCAGCTGCAGTGAGTCCAGATTTTAATAATCACCATTTTATAATTTTTTTTTTTTTTTTTTTTTTTTAGTATAACGTAGAAGAGGGAAAATCTTTCTACGGCTGCTATATTCTACCTAAAATTGAGTGCACGTTTGTTCCGCAATTTTAATTTACCATTTTCGTGTTCCTTCACCGCGTAATTTTTTTTCGATTCCTTAATTTTCGTAGAAATCTTTGGTATCTCTTGAGGTTTGGCAATTTTACTTTGAGTTAATTTCTTTGTAGACTGTTTTTCTTCAACCCATGGTATTTCAAAACTACAAGAGTTTCTGTTCTGATTAAACTCCTTGACAACCGTCGGTGGATTTCCGGCATTATCCCTGAAGCCAAATTTTCTCACTTCTATTTCGGGAAAATCTGTCGATTTCTTAACTCTCAATTTAGATCGTGGCAACCTCGATATCGGCATAGTAGCTCGATGTGTGTTCTTATTAAAATTCTGATTCTGATAATCCGCAGATTTTTTATCAGATTCAATTCCAGTAGGTTGAATAACGTGCGCTCTTTCAAATCCTCCCGTACCATAATCACCAGACACTGGTATCGCTTCTCCATAATTTTCACAATTCCGAGTGTCATCATGCTTCAATACAACATAAGAAAGATTCAACTGTCTATCACGATTTCCCTGTAAATTTGTATTTTCCTGCAGTTTTCGACATACCGCAGTGGCTTCTTGATCAACGTCTTCAACACTGCGAGAAACAAAGCCTGCCGCACCCTTCGGGCTTATCAGGCTTAATATTTTCTCGTCGGAAACAAGGGCTGTCTTTTTAACTTCAATTGACGTATTATCTTTGCCCTTAATTTCCGGTGTCTTAGAAAGAGATTTTCGTCCATAAACACCGCCGTAATTACCGTCGTTTAATTCCGTCCCGTGAATGCTCCAACGTTTCGAACGTTTCGCAGTATCATCATTGCAGTCAAAATTCAGGGAAACATCTTCGAAATGGCACGTCTCGTTGTTAATTAAATTCGATAATATGCTGGACGATTTATCGTCGCAAAATTTACTATTCTTATCAACTAATTCACGCTTTTTATTAACTGTTTCTTTCTCTTTCGATAACAAAGTCGCGTTTTCATTTTCGTAACGGACCCGATCGTTTTCAACCTCTAAATTCACCTCCGCTTTGTGACGATTTTCACTACTGGCTTTTCCTCGATTTGAAGTTGCTGAAACTATATTCTCAGCTTTTGGTCCCACCTCGGAGGAGTTTCGAGTGTTAGGTACAAACGTTACGACGTTTCTTTCCTCCCGTTTGGTTTTCTTATTTTTCCTTTTTTTACCACGTTTTCCCGCGCTTTTTTCTTCCCTCAAGTCCGGTTCCGAGCCGGCACTCCGAGTACCACAAACGCATTGTGTCAACCAGCCCATACCGAAGAAATACGTATTTTTTTATTTATTTTAAAGATGATAATTTTCACTTAGGGACGCAGTTTTCACTTCAAAGTCTTCATTATCGTTGCTGTTGTTACCGTTATCGCCAGCTATCGGCCGCATCAGCTATTTCCCTAATCTCACACTGGCTGACATTGCAGAATATGTCTTGGCCCCGTGACCTTTTCAGATATCTGTACTCTGAATTGAAGTTTGAAGCTAAAGATGTACCACAATATAATTCATATACGCTGCTATCGTCAGAAGACTTATATCTAGCCCGCAGTGTACTTCGCGCTGCAGAGTTTCATCCGAGCATAAATAGGTTTACACAATTTTGTTCATTGATCTCAGAAAAAAAAAAAGAAAACGCAGACATAACACGCACGCTGCACTGTAATGATACGTAAAAACGTACAATTTTAAAAGAACGCCATATCGTACGAACGGTGAACCACTTTGTGCACCGTCAATTGCTTCGTATCAGCTCAGGAGCGAGCAATCAACTGACAGCATCCTCTATAAACACTGATTCATAAACGTATTTATTATTCAGAGCTTCCTTTACGCTTAGCGGGCATAAGAGCCTATAACCCGTCCCAACTGTCATTCGTGGTATACGTATACACTGTTTATTTAAAATTACGCAACGATTATATTCTGTGCAGCATCATACACAGCAGAACCCGACCCATGTCAAACATATCTGACTTTGCAAAAAAAAAAGAAGAAAAAAAAAAAAAAAAAGAATTTATACACTCTGTCTTGATTTCATCGCTAAAAATTTCGAACTACAGTGCGACTCACAAGTTTCTAATTACACGTCGAGTATAGTTCGGAGGATTTTCGAAGACTTCTTTACACATAATTCGCACTTTTTTTTATCGATTATTATAATCCCTGTAATTCTTGATTTAGCTGATTGATTGAAACTGCGTAGTGAGTCTTAAGGAGTGATTAAAGGTGGTAACCGTTCCGGAGTAAACATCAATAACTTGTTAGTCCCACTGTATGAGACATTGGTAAATAGATATAGGTAAGACCTAAAGCGATAGAATTTCATACTTTAGAAAGCGATGTATGACAGTTACAAAGTCTAAGATATATATATCCGTTGATTCCGCGACTAATTCTGACCGACTGACTTGGTCTTTGGATGTTCGTTACCAACCGAACTAACAACATTGATTAGCCGAACGTCGATAATGAACTGAATTAACGACAACTAGCTTAGGCACTGTTAATTTTCTAGTTTGAAACAAACCAAAAAAACAGCAAAAAAAAAAAAAAATTGTGCATGTGTGTGTGTGTGTATTCCGAGTAATCAATTGAAGAGTTTGACAATGCGCGTGGGTGGCGTAGTATGAAAGGAGCTTGAAATAGGTTGACAACCATTGTCCTGTCTACGTATAATAAAACCAAATCAATTGCCGCGGATTGTTAGAGATATCGGGAAAAAGGGAGAAAAAGATATGACCAACCGCATAGTACAATTTTCGCTAATTTCCGAATCCGAAATTTCGTAAAGCTGAAATCAGGTAACGGGCCAATTATCGAGTATATTCGTGTGTTTGGTCGAAGGTATAACTGATATATATGCTAAAAACCAGGCCGATCGATCAGAGGAATTTATTGACTATCCGTTGCAGAACTTGACAGTGTAATAATTTTCTATGCTATATAAACGTGCCTAGAGATACGCGAGAGAAAATCGCTTTTTTTTTTTTTTGACACGGGTTGACAGGTCCGGACTCACATGCTACCGTACTATAAGGTACCAAAAATATCGCCGACATTAGGTATATAGAAGCCGTAAAAATTCTTGTTCGCCACGACGACCTTCACCCCCTTGGCGACTACCGGGTCACCCTAGCCGCCACTTATAAGTCGCTCTCGCTAAGCGCGGAAAGTCGGTGTATATAAAAAAAAAAAAGGTGAACAAAATCATAGAAAACCGTTGAGAGAATAAACCTTGACACGGAGTTGCGCCTTGACCGCGAATAATCAACGCACTGATCCGGCTGACTAATGTTTTAAAGGCTTTTCGAGAGAGCTTGAAAATTCCTGTGGTCGCGGATCGACTTTTTATTCCCTTACTGCAGCGAATATACGTCTATTCTCGTATATTTTAGTCGCGACCCAACGTTCGCGGGCTCATTCGTCGATGCGTTTTAAGGAGAGATAGAGAATTATTTTTCCCTCATTCAACACGGACACGGACTCTATAATCTGTCGACGGGTTATTTTCGTACGCAAGAAAAACGAGCGGTGATTTAAAACCAGTAATTCTCGTTACGGAATTCATTTCGTGAGTCGCTATATATCGTTCGATCATATTTATCTGTAGTCAGATTTTGAAAAGGAAAAGTACAAGTGCACTTGGAACAAAGAATTTATTCCGTCAAAGACATCGTTGAGCTTGAAGCCTCACTACAAAAGCCCTTACCAGGTCTCAGAATATTCCGCATTTTCTTATTCGCCAATTTTATTATCAGTCTTAATCGAGTTAGAGAGAACTGCGTGACGCTGGGACCGACGCGAAATATTTTCTATACTTCAATTTTGATTTGGGTAAAAATTGATTTGAAAACAATTAAATTTATAAGTACTACGTAAGATTTCTTCGATGCTGATGACAAGATAGATTTAGAATATCCAAGCCAATCCAAACCACGGGAATTAAGTTCGGTTTGTATAAAATTCGATTCGATATTGATACGGGATTGAGATTCGACGTGATTAATGCATTCGTTGAAGTTTTTAGATCGAAACAAATTTTAAAGAAATCGTGTCTAAATGGTGCATTAGTATAACCCATTTACAATTAACAATTGGATTGTTTGGCGAGGGACCCCCTCCCTCCCTCCCTTGCCGGTTTATGATGCATTAAATTTAACCAGTAACATCCTGTCCGTGATCCATCAAGCATAAAACACACAACAAACACAAACGTTTTAGTTTCCAGTAGAGAATGTAGATACATGTAGATATATATGCGTGTTTCTCGACTGCTGCACCTCAAAAAATAAAAATAAAAATGCATCGTGAATGCGCAACGGACCAGTACACACATACACACACACATTCCTAGCCCACTTTTAATTTCATTAAAATACACCGAAGGATATTATAATTACAATAGAAGAAACTATATGTGAAACGACGATATATACGTAAACTTGTAATTTATAATTATAAGCCAGCTGCTGCTACAGCAGCGGGGAACTTCGTAAGAAAAATTCACTCGCAAATAGGTATCCGAGTATAAGAAGTCTGCAGGGTATAAAACGTCGAGGAATCATGCGCTTCAATTCTCCTTGAAATATTCAAACCGTTCTGCCTCTTATATGGACACGCGAAACGACGCCATATTTAGAAGTTGCGTTCGATCCTTGACATTTATTTTTATTTTTATTTATTTTTATTTTTTTTGATCATATTCCCTCGTTTCTTAACGTATATATATATGCGTATATGTATATGTACAACGATCGTATGGACGGACGGATGCCTCAAACGAATCGATTCGACTGCACTTGCGCGATTATTTAATATTAAACATTACCTCTTCGTTAATTTTAATTTCTTTCTCTCTTTTTATACTTAAAGTAATTAATTGAAAACGAAGACGGGAAAACAAACAATGCGATAATCACGTAACGAGGCGATAAAGAAGAATAGAAATTGCAACGCGTTTAAAATACGTACAGGACGAGCGTAGATCAATAGATGTGCTATTTCTCATGACGTGGATCTAAATGAATAGAAATGGATAAACCTAGGCTGATATATATAGACAGGCGAGATAACAGCTCGTGCATAATCGATGCGGCGAGACTGGAGGTAAATTGGCAGTAGTAGGTAGTAGTGACAGAGACTAGCTAAGTGAATATTCGAATGAAATTCAGCCCATCATTCACGGTGGGTTAAGGTGTAACGAGTAGAATTGTTAATTTGTTCAATAATTGGCACAATTACGGTGCAATTTCAGATCAGTCGCGGTAATTACACAATCTTTAAAGGTCACTAATTGAACTTGGACCAAAGAGGTATGATACAACTATCTCAATACACCGTATCCAAAATTCAAATGATTTAATCGTTCGAGTGGGCCGCGGAGAGAGACAAAATAACGAAATCTAATAATATCCATTTTACGATAATTTTAATTTCCCACATACCGAGCGAGTAGCCGAACTTGATTTAATCTTATTCTAATCCACCGATGTATTTATTTATTATTTATCATTCCATTTTTCAATCCGTCGGTCATGCGGAGATCTGATAAATCGTAATCGATAAAGAAGCGCGTCTTAGTTAATATTATTCGAATCGGGCTGGAGTTAATCGCTGGCTACAGAGTAAGTCAGGGAATAGTTGCTCTTACTTCATATAGGTATGTGAGCTAACGAGTTTACTCTCGTGCCGCACGATCTCTGTCACAAATTACGTAATGAGAAGAGAGGCGAGAGAGAGAGAGAGAGGGATAAGATGTGAGAGGGGAGGATCCAGGCGAAGGACCTTGCTCCAACTCTCCATAATATAAGATTATTCTGAAAGATGTTCGATGTCGTTATATTGGCGCTTCAATCATCGTCAATTATCACTAAATATTTATAGTTAATCTTAAATTAACCGTCGAGAGTTTAACGTCCTCGTTTGGAGAATCACTTTATTTCTTACATTTTTAGATTTTTCAATATTTAACTCTTATAGGTGTAGCTAACGACAATTTTTTACGATGCTTTAAAATGTTCGTAAATTAACAATGATTTACGATCCTTATTTCTTTCGCGATAAGTACAGGTATATAGCTATACTATATGCTATAGAAAATTATTCGATTTTTAATCCAAGTTATTCGAAAAAACAAATAGTACGAAAAAAAAAATTTTTATTTAGTAATTTTTTGGACAAAATCGATGAATTTCTAATCATTTTGCAGAACTTTAATTTCTGACTTGCTTTTGTCGCAATTTTAGGAAGTCTGCATATTTTTTACCGCTAAACCCAAATCATACAAACAGTTGTATATTATAAAGTGTGAATTTAAGCCAAGGAAAAACACGGTATATTCGTGAGTGTCTATACATAAGATGTGATACGAAGTTATTGGATTAAAACTTGGCTATGAGCCAATAGGCGACTTTCAGAGCAAGCTGTTCTCATAGAATCCTCTCGTTCGACAGACCTAGTTTACGGATAAAGAATATATAGCTGAAAGCTTCGAGTTTGTTTTTTCATTTTAAAGGCGATCGTGTCTGGTCCGATGTGTATTAAAAAGAAAAAAAAATTCACATTGTGAGGACAAATTTTTTTCCACCTTTTTTTTCGTTTCTTTTTATCCGATGATTAAATCGCCCAAATCTACTGACGATATTTTATTTAGAAAGTCTAAATTATCGCTCCGTTTTCAGACGGTTTTAGATCTAGTATATCAAAGGTCCGATGTATAAACTTGGACGAAGTTGTCTAGGTCGGCCAGGCCCACTGTAAGGATACCCGTCCTTATAAGGTGACATCGCCCACGTGTTGACGAGGCAACCGCTTTCCGAGAGCACGTTTAACAAGGACACAATGACGAGAGATCATTCAATCGGTTGCTATACGAAACTTTTCTCCGATTTTTAACTAAATTTCTAACAAATATCGCGTTCGATATATTATAAGATAAAACGATCACTGATTAGATTTAGTTTTTTTTTTTACAAATTTTCAAGGGTTTTATAATGAAAAAAATAATTTTTATGACGGACATTTATTAAAGTTGATAGAATCGTGTAAAAAAAATTGTGCGTATATATTGAATGAAGCTTATCGAATTGCTATAATTCCCTGAAATCTCTGCGGCTTTAGCTTTGTTCTGTTATACGTCGATACCCTGCAGACAGACGGAAAGAAGTGTGGTCGTTGTTCTGCGAAATCAAGCAGAATGAATGGATTTCCTTGTTAACAATGTTTTGTCAGGTGAATGAGTGTAAAAACGTGCTTTGTGATCTAAGCTGGATCTCTTCTTTCTCTCTGAAACTCGTCCAAGAACTAGAAAATACGAAACTGGAATTTTCGTAAGAAAAAAAAAAAAAAAAAGACAAGAAAAGGCAGAGCGGCACCTATCACGTGTCACTTAGATCGTGACTATAAGCTAATTAGTCGACAGTGGACGGGCTGTTCCGTGTTTCACGTTTAAACATCTATATAGAGAAATTTAAGAGATAGATTTTTTTTTCTTTCTCTTTAATTATGTGCAGAGAGTGAAATGAAGAGAGGATTATAACTAGTTCTGAAATCTGCTACCGCGTCGCATTATAAGATGTTTAGGTCCAGAATATTCAAACGACTATGTAATTAACGGGGATTCTTAATAGAGTCGTACGTATATTCCACTTGTTGTCCACTGAACGCATGTGCAGTCTTAATTCTATTTTTAGTACTTTCTTGGTACTCAACTATCCGGCCTATGTCTTTCATGCTCTGTATGCTACCTTCGAAATAGAACGGGGTCTGAAATAGCAGAGAATTATTCCCGAAAGTCTTGTAAATTAAAAAAATTTACTTTTCTCCCGTAAACGATGACCAAAAGACGATATGCGGGGCGATTCGTGAAAGATTATTGGCAACTGCAAGATATACCGATGAAAAAAAATTACATCAGTTCAATTGTTTATTGTGAAACAAATTTTGTGTTTTTTCCTCTTCTTATTCTTCTACTTTCTTTGTTTCTATCGCCAAAGTCTATAAGAACGACAATAAAACTCGACTTATTTCAGCCTCTCGCGTTGTATATCGATCTTACTGCATATCTTATACTGAAAGTATCAGCACGGCTTGAAACGGAGATCTTTTTTCTCACGAGCAAGATAAAGGTTTTACCGCAGCGAACGCCAACGCTAACGCCAACGCCGGAAGCAAGCAAACGAAACGTTTACTTCACCTTTAAAATTGAAACGAACGTCGAGATATTGACTAGATTATAGCTTCTGTCGTATCGATCATTTACTAATATTATTAATTGGAGATAAAACTAGCAGAAACTAACATTATGGTAAAAATAAACGGGCGATTCTGAACTGTTTTTTTACCAGTAGTTTTTTTATTTCTCTCGAATTATGGACCTGTTCAGATCTCTATTTGGAATTCAAATTTGTTTTCAAATCTCGATACTTAATTTCATCGGAAGTAATAAAATTGTTAATTATTAGAAATAAATTGCGTTTATTTCAATAATTAAATAAATAAATAAATCAGTAGACTCGACCTGATAAGAAATGATAAGATAATTTTGCTGTAATGAGTGGAGTCGCTTATCGGTTCAAGTTTGGTATTATACGTAATATCCGTCAATTAAGAAATGAATGAAAAAATATCCGGCGATTTGTCTACCTCAAAGAAAATTCGGTCGCTATAATTGCGGCTCGATTTGGTGGTCAGCTGAGAAGCCCGCCAGTCAATACGACGTGTGGCTCGTGGGTGTCTTAAGTGAAAGTCGATACGTACATCCAATCCTAATGCGGGTATTCTCGAAAAGTGAAGACCGAAGATTTGTAAAACGCGAAATTCAAGAACTCTTGTGGTTTTCCCGTGTTTTACATCGTATTTGATACTTCGCTGAAATGTGAGAAAAAAAAATCGTGTCCTTTTGCTTTCGATCAAAAAGATTTCTATCTCGAATCAGATATGAAATGTATTCCACTTTGAAAAATCCGCCGATCAAATCATAGATAAATAATCAAATATTTTTGTGATTCAATAAAATCGAAGCTCGTCTGATTGAAATGGAATTTATTTCAATCAAATGAAACACACTTTGATAATTCAAATATCGCGCTAGACAGATCTTTTCCGCATCGACAATTGGCGAATTCGCGATACATTTCAGCAGTCGCAAAATAATATAATTTGCAAGTACCCGACATGGGTACATATATAGACGATTGCGTGATTGTGCAACGCGATCTTGAAGGAGATATTATTTATCCTACAATAAAAATACGCGAGATTAAATCATACTCTCGCCCATAAGAAGAATAATTGAATCTTTGCAAGGTAGCGCGATGTAAGATATCGCATTTGCGTAAGAAATACTAAAATTGGTATATCTAATTATAACAGTAAATTTAAGAGAATGGACCCATTTCGTTCATTCGCCAATTAACGAATGAAGCCATTTAAACTAAAAAAAAAAAAATATAGATACTGCATACATATATATGACGCTGTGGAATCTAATTAACGAATAGAAGATCGCGAGATAATTACGCAGCTGCTGCCTCCTCCGTTTATTTGATTTACATTTAATCTTATACGAATTCATAACTTATCAACCGGATGTTAATTAAGGTGAATTTGTTCAGTGAAGCAGCTATATTACTGAGAAAAAAAAATTGTTGGAAATTCCTGAGAAAAACGAAAAATAGATAAAAGATGATTCAACGCGAAATCTGACTCGTGTGTGCCGAGATAAGCTTTCATCAGACTACTGTCTTCACAGTTTCTTTGTTAAATAATTCGTTCGGATTACCCGGTATACATGAAACTATTTCATTTTACACGTGTATAACGTGGGCTATATAACTATGCGTCGCAAGTTCTCCCATATTATACACTTACCTATTATATTATGAACACCGATATGTATAGTAACGATCATGTGTATAATCAGGTAATATATACACACATAGATAGAGAAATGTGAACGTACGAACGCGTAACACCTATACTTAAAGGCTATTAGCAAACCCTCTCCTTTCTTGGCGACTCCTCTGAGTCATTCGACAGCGTGCAACACACACAAGTGTAGGAATGAACGAAAAGGATAGACCAATACGAACGTTATTTAAACGGTTTTTTCATTTCTTGTTTAGGCTTGTATTCTTCATATATATATACATCGTGGCAGAGATTTAATCGAGATCGTAAAAATTTTTTAATCAATCGGCGATTCGATTTGACGACGAAAAAAAAAAAATGCTTCAAGTTTCCCGGCCATCACATCTCTGCATCCTACTGAAATGACGCAAGGTCACGATCATTGATTTATCCACATTGACGATGTATGAATTAATGTGCTTGTTGTGTTTAGAGTTTGCGATACTGGATGGTAGATAAAATAATAGAATAATCACAGCCAAGTATAGTTGTGACGAAATGTTTACCGACAAAGATTGTGTCACTGTGCGAAATGATTAATTAAAATTCAATTATCTGCCTATAATTGAACACCGGAATTTCATCGCTGTTACAGTAATTGAATAATTCAAGTTTCACCCTCCGGGGGGTCTGAGCTCGTCATGTAGCAAATTTGAACTGTAACTTTATTGGATGTGAAAGGGTTGAAGATTCTCGCTCGACGACATCGTTCAAGTAACCGAGTTTATTACTAATCAGAAATATCGTGAGAGAAAAAAAAAATTGTCAAAGTAAACTATATTAAAGAGATTCAAATCTCTCAAGAAATTATTTCATTCCTCGTTAGTAGGACCGGAAGCACCGATTGATTACTTACTGAGAATCTTCATCATTGTCGGAATGACTGTACAATGTATACAATCACACACAGGCATGGGGAGAGGTGCAAATAATCTATCGTATAATACGTATAAACTCTGCTCGTATCACACGTGAGTAATTCAATTAGAATATCTCACGATTCACAAAGAATACGGAGAACAGAGGATTTAGGATTTAGGAATGAATGTATGACGCGTTGGACTATTTAAATGTGATTATAAATGCGTTAAACATTTTCATATCGTTTTGAATAAACTGTTAATGATAATGAGAGCATTAAACTTACTCTACTTTCCATACCAAATATGTTATTATCGCGTGAGAAGACGACATTTTTGACGGCTAGGTATGTTATGCGAAAAAAAAAATAACTTTAATCATTAGTTGAATTTCTAGAAAATCGGAAACTTCATTGTGAAATAGAAGGAAACATAGGAACAATATTCTTTCATTCTTTTGTGTGGCTGGAAGCCAAATATTTGAAATGTTCGGGATTACTATTAATTTTTTTTCTGTTACGTTAGATATTATCAGTTCTTTTTAATTCTAAGCAATGTTAAATATTCGGTCGGCGAATAGTCGGTGCCTCGCTTTGAAGTGGCAAAGGAAATAAGGTAAGAAAAAAAAAAAAAATAGGGTTTTGCTTGTGGCGGGAATTTATTAATAATAGTTAGTATTTATAAAGATTAGCGATATATATTATAGCTTATGTGACCATAATGCAATACATACTCATGGGACCTGGTATATCGGAAAGTATGTGATTGTTCGTCACTGTTTCTATTCCCTACTTATTAAGTACTTTACTCTAGAATAATAGAGACTTTCGAAACTCAACTTTCGTTATACTCTGATAAATAAACTCTAGCCAAATAAAGATTGATCTAATGATATATATGTGTGGTTAATCGTCGGTATCGAAAATAGTATCTATAATAGGACGTGTTGGTATTCGCAAAATAATCACACCTAGAAACAGGCAAACAGAGCTGCACGCGGCACGTGAAATACTACATAATTTCGACGTTACACCAATTTACAAAAAAGATGATAAAATAGGTCGGCATTTCTATCGTAGTTTATCGAATAAACAGATTTACTAGATATGGGAATATCGAGGTCGCTAAATTAACTGGTTAAAGCCAGCCAAGGTAGTGAAAAACCCACGCACGGTGAAAATAAAGACATGGGGAAACAGAAAAAAAAAAAACGAAAATATAAAATAAAATAAAAATGGTCAAAGGATACTCACCATCTGTCCTCTTTATATTGATGCTGGTGCCAGTCGCGATGTTACACATGTCGTGATCCATTGTCATTTAATTAAGCACACGATACACCATGAAATCTTTGAATATCGACGGAAAATACCGTGAAACGTGAGACAGTGGTCAGAAATGATCACGGCTCGGCAGCTGACTCCGGCATAGGAGACTTCGGTTGACAGTTACAAAAGCGTTTGCATTCAAAAATTGTCGATGTACCGTCCGTATTTCAACGACGATAACACGATTATGGACGGCGTTATCTACCTCGAAAATGATCACTTGCACTTAGGACGTAATTTAACCCTCTCAAAATCACTAATGAATTGAGAATTACATTGAAAAGCGTTGGATTTCAACAAGAAAAAGTTTCGTTTTGAGCCGGGATACTGCCAAGTGCCAGTGTCCGTTATTGACAACGAAAAGACAACGAGCGCCAGCTTACGGCGAGCGTCGACACTGGCACCATCTGTGGAGAGTTTTCATAATTCTAATATCGGCCAGGGGATGTCGCCACGAATCCCGATTCGGTTTTGAATTAGGTTTAAGGTTGGGATTTTAGGAAATAGCAACAATTTTTTTTTAGCTATTATTATATTTATAATATCAATTGGGAAATTTATGCCACACAATCTGAACTTTTTCAAAATTTTAGTACGATATTAACATACATGGATATTCAAGTTCCGTCGAAGCAAAACGAGATAATTATATCTGTTTTTTACTTTAAACTGCATAACCCTGACAGCATTTTGCAATGAATATAGTATGTAAGTAAAATCGAGGTGTTATTTTTATTTCATGTTGTTTTCGTTATTCTAGATGAAATAAAATTCTTATCAATGATGTAAATCACGTTAAATTTATGTCAAGAATTTATTGTCAAATATTTATAACATAAGAATTATTGAAAGAGTATTATGTATCATCACTATAATTATAAACCAAAGCAAGAATGATATTTAATCACTTGAAAAACGAATAAAAAAATTGACCTGTTATTTTATTGACTTTTTCTCTCACTGGCCGATGATTTATTTCCGAAATTCTTACTCCACATTTGCTTGATGCAAAATTTCAATCCATTCATATCGATATTCTGAGTTTCCTCCATGAGATGTTTGCAGACTTTCTTAGATCTAGAATTTAATACTCATTATACATCAAAATACAATAAATTCGTAAGTAATGTCATCGATACGAAGTAAAATATCTTACAGTTCTTCTCTGTGACAAACGTTCAATGTAGGAAGCTTGTTGCAAGTTTGTTTATCTTTCTTTCTCTCCTCGTATATCTGAAAATGATAAATTAACAATAACATCTAATGATTGCCGATTGATAGGGTCAAAAAATGCAAACAATAAAACGTGTTGTTTGTATAAAAACAAAAAATATAAGCTACCAGCAGAGCACGCTGTACGATTCTTGGATCTAATCCAGCTGCTGTGGCGGCAACAGAATGTGCAAAACTGATTCCAGAATTGCCGCTGATAATTCTGTACAGAAATATCACTGCTTCATCTTCGTTGATCAGAAATTCAAAAGTCTGTGAAAAAAAAAAAGGAATTCGGATAGGCTACTTTCTGTTTCAAAGTACTGTTAATAGTTTCATTTCAACTAGAAGATAAATAGTGGGATATGTTCATATAAACAGAACTTTTGGACTGATTTTTATTATAATATCAGTTATTTACTTGTCTTTCAACAATTGATGTTTGCGGTATGAAGTTAATGAGATCATGAAGATGCGTGGAGATTAACAGATGCGGACAGTCAGATCCTCTATTGATAAAGTTAGTCAGATAAGCTGCAAGCAATGAAATCGCATCTATGTGAGCAGTACCTTTTCCAAACTCGTCTATTACGACTAATGAATTAGGTGATGCGTCTGATACAGCTTTATTCATCTGTTGAAATTAATAGTCGTTATTGAAAAGGATGCAGTTCTTTAACTCCTTCAATGTTTTCATTCAAACGAAACGAATTTTTATTTTTAATTGATTGAAGGATTACAATCAAACGTGAAGAAATGATATTGTGAATATCAGATGTACCTGTCTAAGATCAATCATGAATGAGCTTGCATTCAAAGCCATCGTATCAGCGAAATGTATTCGAGTTAAAATATGTGTGACAATGCCGATGGTAGCTGAATCTGCTGGTACATAACTACCAATATGAGCCATGAAAACGATAAGCGCAACTTGCTTGAGATAGATACTCTTGCCGCTAGCATTAGGACCAGTTATGATTTTTACCAAGCTTTTTTCCTCTCCGGAAAAGGTGTCGTTTGCTATGAAATTTGTATTTATAACTTCCAGTAATGGATGACGACCCTGTTTTATGTCAATTACCTTGGACTTGGATATTTTTGGTCTAACATAGTTCAAGTCACGAGCGACCAGAGACAAAGATATCAATCTGTAATTTTGATTTCATACAGAATATAGATATATAGAAAAATTAGCAACTAGGTATGAGCCTCAAATTTCATACTAAAATCATATAAAATTTCTAAAAAACGCACGCATCTAGCTTGGCGATGTACTTGATGATTTCTAAAACGGGTCTTATATGTTTGGAGATGTACAGGACTAGCTGTAACATTATCTGACTCTGTCTTTTAGTAATCTTCTCCAATATATCACCGAACGTGTCTTGTAGTTCTGAAACGTACGGTTAGTAGCAGACACAGGAAACCCGATTAAGTGCATGAATGATCATATTGAAAATACTAATCATACCTATTGCAGCCGGACTTTTATAATGACAAATGTTATTGGCCACGAATTTGAATTCTAATCCAGGTAATTCGTTATCGGGAGGAGGTATGTCTTCCCATTTTGTTATTGCTAACAGATATCCAATGTCTGGCAAGTACACCATACTACAGGCTTTTACGGACTCTGGTAAATTTTGCAACTCTCGCTCAGCCATTAGGCTCAGTACTGTTGGCAATGTCTGATTCTGATGGTTCACTGTGCGGAAAAGTATAAATGATCTTGAGGTGGGTTGGATGAATTGTATGTCAGTACTGAGTAGTAGTTCTTTATCTTTCATTAGTTTACACAGTTAATCATTCCTTATTCATTCGTAGCACGTTAAAACTCACGCTCGTCCAGTTGTGGATCGACACCTGGTTTTACGACAAATTTATTTTGTTCTCTGGATGATTCAAAGTCAACAATATATTCAATGAAGTATTTTAACCGATGCATTTCCTCTGTAGCACTGCTGGCAATTTTTTTAAATATCGGCAAGGCATCTTTATGTGCCTCACAAATATCCACTATGTAGATTATATTGCAGAGTGTCTATTTCAAAAGAGTATATAAAAATTGTAGATTATTCGTTGCAATCAAAATTCAGTCGAATACTCACCTTGTGTAATCTTTGCCATTCAGAAGCTTTAGCTTGCGGAGCTGAGAGCCGATTCATAACTTTCGTTATCTGATAGATTTTTGATAGACATGGAGATATGTTCTCTATAACATTGACATTTTTTGGGTCCATGCAAAACTCAATCACATCTAATCTTTCATTTATTATTTTCGCATCACTTGTGGGATGTTGAAACATGGACCTACAATGGTAGGGTAACATTTGTTGGTTTTTTTCATGTTTCAATTAACAGTGTTTCGAAAAAATTGCATGGAGTTTACTTGTAAGGAAATAATGATGGAAGAACGTGTGACGTGTATTTGAATAATAAAACAATACTTCCCATAGACACTGAACACCGGGACGAGATTGACAACGATTCAAAAGACTGTATAGACTGAGTCCCTCTTTACACGATTTTACATTGCCAAATTTGAACAAACTTGGATGATATCGTGGATTAACGATTTGCAAACCCTTGAACGTCTCGTTATCTACCATGACGATGTCTTTCCTAAGATAAAATTTTGTCATAATAGAAAACATTGAAACCACGATTATATAAAAATTATACAATTTATGATTTTAATATTCTCATAAACTTACAAGTCAAGTTTGTGCAATTGTATGAATTTTGCTTGACCAACAGCATCTAGAGCCATGGCATTCCAATTCTTATCAAGATATTTTAAAAGTAAACCAAGGGCATGAATCATGATGGATCGATTAAAATTAATTATTGAATTCAAGAACAAAAGTCTATCATCGTCGTTCAGATCTTCAGGTTCAGTTTCCAGCTTTAAATGTTTCACTCGAATATTGCATGAAGAAAAGCTGTACTCTTTTTTCGACATAATTTTAAATCTTAATCGAGTGAAATGATTATTTGAGCTAGGCGTTTCGACGTGAAAATTTTCATTCTCAGCCAAAATCAACTTCTTTATGAGTGTTAGAAACTGATCACTCATTCCCGAAGTTGTTATAATAAAGCTCGGCCGCACTTGCCTGTATACTATATTCATTACATCAAAATTTAAATTGCTCTCAGATATATCTTCCAGTATAAATAACTCAGACGTCACAGTATTGTAATATGCTGCACCCAAATGGCCATTCTGGTATATAACAGACAAGACGATCTGAAATATAAATATCAATTGATAATAGTTATAAGTATGAAAGTATCTTTCATGTATATCAGAATTGAACTCCTCGATTCCTAGTTATTTAACGAATTTAAATTCATTTCCTATTGCAGTTTCGACCAATTTAAATAATTGGATAGTATCGATTCTTTCTCGGTACTTATTTAGAATGAATTCTACATTATTTGAGGAAAAGATTAGTTCACATTAGGGATCAATAAATTATACTAGCCTCTTCGCTATCGATTATAGAACTGAGACCATCCGATGTTTGGTTTTGAGGAGCATTATTTTTTTTCTCAATTCCGTTAGTAGTCGTGCTACTTTCTGGCAAGCCTATGCCAGCATTATTCTCCTGTTCTGAACTATCGCTAGATATTAGAGTTTTGAACCCATAATGCCTAGATGAACATAATATATAATAGCTAATATTTCAAACAGCTCTCAGATAATTACTCTATACTTAAACAAAGCTTGAGTCTTATAATAACGTGCTCCTCCAGATATACGCATGTTGAAAACAGACATAATTCTTACTTATCAGTTTCTGATGATCGTGTCTTTTCATCGCTAGTCTTGGCTATTCCATTTTTATCATTAGTGCTGAAACTTGGACCTGCCTCTTCGTCTGATGTTTCGCTATCCATTATAGACTCGAATGGATAACGTCTATAGATAAAAATAATAATCAATATTTCTAAAACACAATTATTTTACATAACTTAAGCATGCGGTTTACTATGGTTACTATATTTACGGCTCAAATATGCATATCCATCTAGTCCAACAAAAATTTTATATTACTACGCAATGTATGATTTACATTTCAGTTTCTGATGATGGGATTCTTCCATAAGTTGAATTTTCCATTTCACTTCTATTGTTTGTACTGCAACTCGGACCTGCTGTGGTATCCATAATTATAATTCAAAGATATAAATCTGGAGCATGACATTCAATGTTCTTGGAAGATGGAATGTATTCAAAATTGATGGAACTTCAACTAAACAGTTGAATGTTAACTTGACTATAATTCGAATGATTATTATGATAAGAATTAACAAATTTTGCCAACATAAAAAATAATTTTTCTGGATATCTCTTATATTACATCGAATTGAAGTATGTAATAAAACAGAATGAGATATAACGTAATAAGAATAATGAAAATGTATATTTTTTGCACAATTGTTGATTAAACGGAAAGTTAATTTAATAACAATACGTCTTTTTATTTGATTATATTACATGAGCAAATGTCGTTGTTTGTAGATTCCCTGTACATAATTACAATAATATATAATATCCCTAAGCCCTTGTGTATATATATATATATATATATATATATATATATATATATATATATATATATATATATATATATATATATATATATATATATATATATATATATATATATATATATATATATATATATATATATATATATATATATATATATATATATATATATATATATATATATATATATATATATATATATATATATATATATATATATATATATATATATATATATATATATATATATATATATATATATATATATATATATATATATATATATATATATATATATATATATATATATATATATATATATATATATATATATATATATATATATATATATATATATATATATATATATATATATATATATTATAATATTTCTCAAAAAAATTAATACTTATTTGTAGAAATAAGTTTCACTATAATATACGAAGTATATACATACATCTATATGTATATGATATATCTTACTGGAGTGTTACTTTCCCAATTAACTAATATGTGTATATTTCTTTGATTGAATTTTTGTTTATACTTGCATAGGTAGAATTATAGAAATAGGTATATGTACGATAGGTATAAAAAGAAGTAGAGAACACATCTGGTACAAAAACTACTGTACATTAATTATGATTCGTATCATTTCTAATGTGCGCTTAAAATTCCATAGGGAATAACTGTTTTATTTGAATATTACGAAGTGTAATACAAGTCTTGTAGTGAATACTGCATACTCAAGCTGAATGCTTTTTTTTCTAAGTTTCAACATTTTGTACGAAACTTAAAATTTGAAAAATTCCTTTAAATTAATCTAATAAGATTTTGCTCACAGTCTGTTTTAATTCTCTCATCTGTTTCATATAAATATCTTGAAAAATATACTTGTAGAATATATTGTATGTGACTATATCAGTGTATCGAGAATACATATTTCAGTGGAATTGTAATACGCACGCCAGCTTTACCGATAGTATCGATTGCAATCTATTAATACCAAATGTACTATAACAATGTAAGATTGCCTTAAAATTTTCAGTTTATGTGTAATATCCCAAAATTCTAAGCAACCTTAAATCAACTTTTTATATACTTCAGGGCGATGCATTTGCAGAAAAATTCTCTTTGGAAGTATTTTTATACATATAATTCATAGAAACAGAAAACAATAATATATTACATGATTTTGTATATAAAATATTGATAAAAACTATATAATTATATTATTAATTAATTATTAACAGATAAAAGTCGTACTTTTTTCAAATGTAATTAACTAGGAATAGGCGGAGGGGACTGAGGATTGTAAGATATCGGTCGATAACTTTTTTCTCTTACAAATGGTTGGATTGCATTTAACATCAAATTGTTTGAAGGCATTCTTTCATGTGTGATCGGTTCAACCGGAGATTCTTCCTCCGAGCTGACATCATCGTGGCTTCTAGCTGGACTTGCCGACCTAATTAAAAAATACTTCATTTTTCCACAATCTGTTCAAGTTTAACCAATAAGCGTATTATAGATATTAAAATCTTGTAGACATATTGAAAATATTAAAAAGAAGAGTTAAAAGTCTACTGCGCAGAAGTCTTGAATCTACAGTTTGAGTCCCTTCAAGATGAAATTTAACTAACAGTCCTATTACCGTAAAAATATGTATGTGTTATCGCAAGAATAACAATTTTATTTGATCCGATTTTTTATGTAGTATTATATTATTAGTAGTTTTTCTCAATATTTGACTCGAAACAGTTGTATATCTTGAGCACCCACCTATGCGTCACACCGTTGTGAACTACACCCAACCCAAGGCGTAGTTAGAAGCGGTTGATTGTATTTGTTTTAATGAAGCGTTGTTAGATGACTAGAGGTGTTAAGACTACTTACTTTACGCCCACCTTAAAACCTGCGTGGAATAAAAATTGAACGCCAAAAATTAACGATTTTGTTACAAATACTTATAGTATAAGTAAAATACTAATATGTCTGTATTTCCCAGAATCGTTACGTCGGGATAGGTAGGTAGCTATAGCACACCTGTGTCAAACAATATATGAAATACATGAATAGGTTTATAATTTTTTAATTTCATCAAAGAATATGATATGTGAAAGAGGTGTAACATATAAGCGAATTATATGTGAGTTGTAAATAGGGAGGGGATTTCATGTCCAACTTACTAAAACTTTGGTATACCAGCTGATATGAGACTTAAAAATATTTCTTACATACTAGGGATAAGCGTAATATTTTAAGTACATGTCTACCGTCCTAGCATTGTCCTAGTAAGACAAGTCAATATAAATTGTCCAGTCATGCAACATGCTATAGTGTTATTGATTGTTATTATTAAACTCAAACTTAATGAGGGATCAACTGAAGCGTTTTTTCTAAAACAAACTCTAATTATCTCTACATGGAACATACCTAGATCGATGAATTCTGACTTTATTTGCTGTCTGCCGTGAATGCGGCCTGGTATTTGGCTGAGATAACTCGCTATCGCTGCTTGCCAGCGACGATCTTGCTGCTACTGCACCGTGTGCAAAATCTTTCCTGTATTCAATTGAAAGTGTATTAAATATGATGAACAGAATCAAGCATGGATCGCATTAGATATATTACTTCATCATATTTTCAAAGTTGACTGAAACTCACCTGTAGTTGTCTGACCTAGGAGTAGAATTGAGATTTAATGGTTTGTTTGGATGGATTTTAGCATCGAGATATACAGGCGCGCTCTTGGGAATATCGTATACAACTTTTGGGTGAACTGTGGTATGCTTGAACTCAATATGTGGCGCGCTTTCAGGTCCACAGTCATAATACCTCGACCTATAGTCTTTGTACTCCCTTTGCTGTTGATGTTGACGATACTCAGAAGATGCATGTGTGCCGTTATTTATTTTTCGATTATATTCATCGCTACTGGCGCTATTTTTCCTAGTCGCCGTTAATTTGCCAGGAGGTGCAGAGGTCGGGGATGATGCCGACGACGATGGAGCACCATCAGGATCCGCGCGAGATAACTGTGTATTATCCCAGACAACTGGAAGACTTCTGCACAGAAAATTCACATATTTAATATTATCCAAGATAAAAGTATTTAGGTATCTGAAGTGCATTAATATTTTGAACATGAATTATTATTAGATAATGAATTATTGATGTATATGTACCCGGTCGTTTCATCCATGTTAAATAATCGCAACTGTTGTCTAATGTTTGCCTTTTCCCTGGCACGTTTTTTCTGAAATTCTTCTTCGACTTTTCTCATTGCTTCGAGTTCTCCCTTCCTCTGCTGTTCTTTAGCTTCCGCCTCCCGAGACAACTTTTCTGCCAATCGGCGTCTCTCAATTTGTCTTACAGTAGATTGGAATGTAAATCGTTTACTTTTAGAATTTCGTTTAGCAGAAACTTTTAGATCCGAAGAGCTGTCCTTTACGTCCTGTAAATTTTCCGGTCCAGGTGACGGAGATCTTTCTCTCTGCTTCATCTCAGAAATATTCTCACACGACTTTGAAAAGTTTGAATACTTTCTTGACTTCAATCCCATATCGGTGAATCGCCTGTCTCTAAATAGACCGAATTCTTTAGATTCTTTGGAATGTTTTTGACTGTCTACACTGGGATATCTAAAAACTTTTTTCGACTCATTTGTACTCTTTTTGTACTTTGAATTGGAATTATTTGAATTCTTATCGTCAGAATTATTGTTACGATAATTAAGACTCTGTGTTTGGTACACGGTGCCATTGGACTCAGGTAAATACATAACATGTCCGCCAGATGCTAAATAAGAAAATGATGGTGGTTTCATGATAATTGGAAACTCAGGTTTCTCTTCATCTTCATTTTCCACAAAGTTAGTCTCCCATCCCGGAGACGGCGTACCAGTTCCATCAGCATTAGGTTGGCTGTGTTGTAAAGAGTTTGGAGCACTTGTTGACAAAAGCCAGTTGCCATCTAAAACATCGTTATCTTGTTTCCGGTCAATGTCTATGGCTCCTAGTCCAAGAGCTCCGGAGACAGACCTTTTTAATTTCTGCAAAGAATTGAAAGAGGAAGACTCTTTGTTCTTGAATTCTGGATTATATAAAGACATTCTATTGTCGTCTCTCGGTAATGATAGGGAAAAGACATGAGGTCTTGGCGGAAACTTGACCGGTGTAGCCATAGGTGGTGGTGAATCGACTCCTGCATCGCTGCTAGACTCCTCGCCTAGGTCTTGTTGGGGTGTCCAAGCTGGTCTGATCGAAGCCTTTGCTCGATTTGTTATTATATCCAATGAATCCTCATTCACAGCACCAGCATCTCCCGAAATGCCAGAGTCACCGGATTTGTCGTGTGAACTGCGTGGACCAAGTGCTACCAGAGGTGGAGGTGGTCTGGATAGACGTTCAATACGTTCCTCGAATAAAACCTGATAAACATTTCAAGTAAAGATATGCAATGATTTATGATAATTTGATATGACTCACCGGCCCCTCCTCACTCGCTGTGCTCATAGTTGGATTTGGAGTGTCTAACGCAGAAAGCAATCTCCAAGCAGCAGATGGTGAAAACCTAGGAATTTCTAATTGCTTTTTGGGAAGTGTAGGCCGTAACTTCAAAGCAATGTCCTCACCAGAATGTAGGGTCTTGTTCTGGAAATTTTTGGTACATTGTTGATTATTTAGTCTATCAAGTAATCACAACCATAAAAAAATATGAACAGAGATCAATTTGCACTTAATTCAATATACTTACATCATCCATTTCACCAGGTGAAGTTTCAGGTGAGCTACTCAATTCTCTGGTGTGATTGAGTCGTGATTGAATTTGTTCCATTTGACGTTCCATTAAATCTCTGGAATCTTTCGACGCTGTGAGATCCATGCCAAAGTAAAACGTTTTAGGGGGTGACTTTCCAAGTGGTGGTAATCTGACGACAGAATAAAAGAATGTTACAGCTGTCTTGGGGAATTCTGGATGCATATAAATCAGTGTTTCACAAGATAATGAGCATAATTGTTATCTAAATTCAGATGAGTTATTTATAGTCTAAATTTATCCAGATGGGATAAAAGACGATTTAAATACCACATGCAACACTGCATAATATAATCATTGATCGTAAAACAAAAATATAGCAAATCTTACATCTCCCAATTTTTCACTGGCGGACTTCTGACATCCTGTTTTCTTGATAGCTTCTCTTTACATCTCGAGTCCTTGTTATCCGTCTTCGGAATAGGTTCCGAACGTCTGTTCTCGATGTTTTTGTAATTACTGTTCCGAAAGTCCGTTTTCATGTTATTACGAAGTTCAAAGCTCCCAAGATCTTTGTTTTTAGATGGCTCTGGAGTACTTTCCCTGCCTGAACCCTGGCTTCTACGATCATTACTTTTGTCCCTATATTGTCTCATCGGACTTTCAGATCTCGTTCGGGATTCAATTCGCTTTTCAATCTCGCCAAAGTCATCGAATGCCTTGTTCTTCAATCTATCATTGTGCCTTTGCTGATCATTTCTCCGTTCTTCCGAATGGTCAATTCTCTGTTTGTCAGAAAGTCGATCGTCCAAGGATTGTCCTCGCTTTTCAATTCTATCCATATGCAACTTTTTGTCTCCAATACGTTGCGCGACATCACCATCGTCGTCGTAAATTGCTGACTTCTTTAGCACCTTGTGCCACGAGTTTCGCTCATTTTGACGATCGTTCAAAGACTCTCTGTGGTAGCGTTGGTCAGACTGTTCCATTTGTCTATGATCATAAGGAGGTTCCTGGTTCCTAACGTTCTTATTGTCGGTCCTCCGTTCGTCGAAAAACCGTTCTTCGTCATGCCTAGAACTTTTCCCTTCGATTCGTCGCTCGTCAATAAATGATTTTTGATTTTTCGTCGAGTATTCTCGGTGGTTTGCAGGCGTAGCTTCACCCACAGGACCTTCTCTTTGATAATTCATTTTGCTCCTGACTTTTCTCGCAGCTTGCATAAGTTCAGCCTGAAACTCGGGGCTACTCAGACTACGCTGAAGCGTATTTTTTCCGTCAAACATTTTCGGCCTTCTTTCCTCCTTGTCCCAACGTTCCTGCTGTTGCCTCCATACGAGATTCTCCTTACTATGTTGTTCATCGGTCCACCGTTTGTTTTCGATTTCCCGTTCTTGAACCGAGGTCCAGTTCGCCTGAGCCCTCTTCGTCTCTGCCCGTGTTTTAAATAGTCTTGATTTCCTGGGTGGTGGTCGAATGTCCTCAGAAGGTCTCATCAATTCTCTGTCATGAGGAGCCGACCAATTGTAGGAGTCTGGCGATGAACCATCTCCGTTTGGAGGAGGAGGTGCCTTGTACTTCTTCTTACCCTTGTTGTACTTGCTGTCCCGTTCTTTAGCATCTCTATCCGAATAGCCCTGCTGACGATCGTATCTTCCCTGTTCGGTGGGAGAGTATCTGAGGTCAGGTTCACTTCCGAATCTTTTGAACTCTGTGATTTCTCTTTCTCTCGGATCGCCATTTTGGTAATGGTAATATTGCGGATCACCATTTTGAGGTCGCGGTTGTCCAAAATTAGACGCGGATGCGCTTCTGGTTCGGTAAGCCGCTTGCTGGAATAGTAAGGACGTTGTTAACGCTTAAGACTTCCGAAAGATTGTGCAGTGAATTAAATCAAGGTCGAAGAACAAGGTGAAAAAGAAAATCATATACCGGTAGAATTTCTGAGAACGATTACGCATCACGCTTAGAAGTCTGTCGAATATATCGGGACCGGGTCAATGTCTGAGATATGTATATGCGAGAATTTACAAAATAGCACAAAGTTAAAGGAAACGAGCCGAAACACGTAGAAACCCGGTTGCATATTAAGTACCCGGCACTTGGCACCCATTCAAAACCAATAAAGTCACGGTCGCGGAATCGGACGTCGTTATACTTCCGGTTGAACACAGATTGAGAATAATTGACGAAGATTTTATCATTAAATTTGGTATTAGAAATTTAGAATGCATAATAAATGCAAGAATTGGCCAGAACGATCTCTGGGAAAGTTGATCGAACGCGATAACAGTCCAGATCTTCATACGTGAGGTGAGGCAAGAAGTTAACTAAGCGGATCGAATAACCCACATAGATCGCAAGATGATGGTCAAAACTTCATTGGCATATCTACACCACCGCGGTGCTGCATCAAATTTATTCCAAAGCTGATTTTTCATTCACAAATCTTAATGCAAAATACAATTAACGAACTTTCTTCCTCACCTTGTTAAGATCATGTGGTAGCGTGAGCGTGGACGGTCTTCGACCACTGATGGTCCCACCATTGTGGATTATACTCCCGTTGTTGGTTGCTCGCAGTCTTTGATTAGGGGGTTCAGGGAGAACTTTGTGGCCCGAGGTTTGCAAATGTTGCCGATGCATATCCCGCGGAAAAGAGTGGGTCCATCCCGGCCCCATTTCACGGGCCACTCCACCTTGTGCATGATGGTGATGGGAGCTACTGTTGTTCCCCATCTTCAATAGCACGAGTTTCTAAGGGTCAAGGTACATGGCTGGCCTAAAAAAAGACAAAATTACGGATATTGTAAATAGGAATTTCAAGCCGAATTGTTTATCATGATTTTTTTCTTCACACTCAAAATCGGGTGTCTTTTAGCCAATAGAATAGTTCGACGAGGCTGAACTAGGTATGTAGTTTAAAGGGATGTCATTTCAACAAGATATGTTTTAATTGGAAGTAACATGTCTCTATAAAACGTGGAGGTATAGGAGATAAGTATTTGCTCGAGACACGATATCTTGAAAAGTGGTTCAATTAGGAGCGGCCGGACACGCAATGCGTGCTTACCGTGCTAGGTAAGTATGTGGACAGATGGGACGGGTCGAACAAGCTTTCCATTTTTTCGACTGACAGGACGATGAATCATGTTAATGTACTCATTGCTTCGCAGGAGTAGTCATAAATTTCATAATTAAGTGATTTACTGCGGATATTTCGCGCTCGTGAATTAGGAATCGAGTATATACTGCAGAACGGCTATAATCCCGCGGAATTCGAGATGAAAAAAAAAAAAAAAAAAAAAAATTAAGCAAAGAAAAATCCGCGGATATTTTTATATCGCTCGCGTGACTTCGTTATAATCTTTCTCCATCATAATCCGCGATTCTTCAATGCGTATCGTATAAAAATCTGAATCTATACTGCAGACTGCGGAAGGCGGGCACGTAATCGTCTTCAACTCTCTACTCCGCCATTATAAATAGCTCGGATATCTCCGTTACGTGAATGTTTGGCCCGATACGTATGTACGTACATCCATGCATATACATAGGTATACATATCTTGTGCGGCAGAAATTGTTAAAGGTTACCGATTAATAATGCAAATTAATGCTGTCTACGTATCACGATCTTTATTCGTACTCTTCATTCCTTCTTGTCTATCTTTTTATTTTTATTTTCATTTTTTTTTTTTTTTTTTTTCATTTTATTTTTTCTTCACCGCTATAAACGGATGTTGGTAACTGAAAAAATACAACTATTTGCATAAATTACTCGAGGCCATGACCCAACACCATCCTCACTACGGGGGTTGGCAGATCCATGACTATAGCGATCGCTTCTATACGTATAACATCTTTCGTCATTTTCAAACAAGAAAATAATATCCGTAATCATCAGTTATCCGCATTCTATAATCCAGTGTCTACTTAAATTTTTATAAAACGTTAAAACGTTGCACTCCAGGCGTCATGCGTGCATATGTCGATATCTCAAGAAACGACAGGCTATAGCTGGCCATTCTCGAACGAGCTAGACCAGTCGGCTTACAGTTAGACACCGTTTAACCTTACGCTGGTCTAGCATAGGCTGTCATCGAGATATGTGTCTTCCAAAGTAAACCCATTCACCTGAACTGGCCTGGAGGAGCAGGTGCTCTGCCGAACCTGCCGCACTTTGGATTGACTTAGAGTTCGAGTACCGCTAAGTAGTGACTTAGCAGCGTACGACCACCGACCGAGATGATGAAGTATTCTGATTAGATTAAGGTGTAGATATAGGCACCGAAATCTCATATACTTTCTTATAATATCCTTAAAAATCGAACAAAGTTATTTGCGGATTATAAATTTGGGATTACGCATTTATGGTTTTTATCTGCTATTGATCATCGGAAGCAATTGAGCAGTATATCTTTTCGTATAACTGAAACCGCCGGTAATTTCATCTTATAGGTATATATCAAAATATGCTGCGGATCGTCTCCGTCAATAAAATGTCTCAATCTTTCGGTAGCTTGGGGAACAATGACCCACGAAACACAAAGAAATGAATACTAAATCAAATAACAAGCACGTGTTTTGCGAGAATTTTTTTTATTAACAAAGCGTAAAATACAGTTAACACAGTTACTACGGTCACCGCACGGTCTTAGAGGAAAAGGCTTGGGCAGTGGCGTCAATCAACTCATCGTTTTCGAAAGATCGAAGAATGATTATCACATTTTGTTATACCGAGATAATTCCCCCGATCTTTGGAGAGACAAAAATATATTCATGGCGCAGGAACTTGGACCTCCACAGTTCCTGGCGTCCCCAGAGTACTTATACAATGCCCACAACGACTGGTGCCACGTTACAAAGCGGCAACTGGTGCGTGACGCGGGTGGTTATGATATCTCAGCCTTTGACGATCTTAAGTCATCGAACCTGGACTCGGAGTGATCACGAGTTCAACAAAACCAGGAGAAAATAAAGATCTTCTGGCGCCACGACGACACTCTTTCAATGAATATTCATTCACGTAGATATAGACCTCGATAGTCATTTCAGTCGTAGCTTCACGCATCAACTTGAAAACTAACGATATCGTTAAATACCTGTGCGTATAGAAAATACTTTTGAAATAATGATCGTTAATTTTCGAATTGATATCGCGTGTTATCGCCGGACGGTGCACCATGTGTTGTGTTTGCGCAACGAATATTTACACATATGTCAGTCAGGGTGGTCCGAAAAACATGTAGTTCGAAATTTTTCACGAATGAGTAAAAATCAAAACTTCGTTGATTTGATGTAGGATAATTTAGAGAAATTTAGATAATTTAGAATCTTCAGGAGCAAGATTTAAATAAAAGTAAGAATCTCGGGATTTCCAGGCTTTTTTCAAATGTATAAATTATACCTATTCGATCGTCGAGGCTACGGGCTAAAAATTCCGATCCTTGGTTCGTCTATGATGAGTCTGTATTCGTTCATAATAATTTCGTGCGAAAATGCGGTACTAGGAATTGTTTTGGTAGGAATTATTAGGACGTGGGTCAAGACTCAGAGATCTGAGCTGTTGAAATCAATGCTGTTCGCATTAAGAACGGCGTTTGAATCCCTCGCATAACCGCGTAGAAGATTCTCCGTTGAAATCACGATCGTGGGCGTTGATTCGTTGGATAATTGGAGGTCTTGTAAAAGAATAAATGTGCGCATCTGTTGAAATCTCTCTCCAATGAACTATTATACGTCCTGCTCACGGCAAACCTACGTATACCTAGGTATAAGCGAAGACAAAGATATCTTATCTGTCATCGGAGTCGCCCACCTCGTCAAAGTGGTCTGGTCAGAACCTTTCGCAAGCGAAATTCTAGGTCTCAAGATTAGAGACGAGTCTTCTACGACGAGACAACTTTTAACTCAGAATTCACATCATTTTAAACCCACAAACTCGCCTGAACTATCCAGCAGATAAATATCTAACTGCAGATCAAAAACATGCAGTTCCTGCTTTTGACTCCTTTTTTTTTTCCTCAAATGTTAAAATCAGAATTTTTCTTTCCTCCAAATTGTCATTGTAAGAA
The DNA here is from genome assembly GCA_949628255.1 of Macrophya alboannulata. Taxonomy (NCBI): domain Eukaryota; kingdom Metazoa; phylum Arthropoda; class Insecta; order Hymenoptera; family Tenthredinidae; genus Macrophya; species Macrophya alboannulata. The sequence continues at coordinate 9,632,342 of OX451207.1, read as the reverse complement.
CGTTATCATGTGGTAACCTTCGGCTATTCGTTCAATAAGAGTTCATCTTACAATGGGTAAAGGCCTTGTTCATGAGGTAACGTCCAGTCTGCCACATCTTGACCCACGTTGACGAGAGACGAGGAGTAACAGGGTGAGGGGGAAAGAGACGAGTGAATGAAACCAGGAAGGTAACCTGACGCGGCTTAAGGAAGGACGCGCTCAGCTGTGAGTTTGTATAAGCTGTAAAAGCAGCTAACGGCTAACAGTCTTCTTCATCTCCCATAGCGGATCGAGTGACAATAATTATTCGCGAAAAATAAATCTGCCGCAAAAGTTTTATACCATTTACCATTTAGGGGGTCAAGGTACTACGTACGTAATTTGAAACGCAATTACATCGATCGTAATATCGATCCTGAGACGTTTGAAACAGCCTTTAGAATCCGCGAAATGATATTCCGATTTTCTGACTGCACTATGTAATAAAAATGGGCGATAAAATGAATTCTAGCGAGACAGATTGTCGTTCGCGTCAGGGCGGAACTTAAAGTAAAAGTTACATTGATCGCGTCGTTGTCTTGGACACGGAGAAGTGAATCCTTAGAAAAAGAAGCTAATCCCAGTCAGCTCTTTGCGTCATGCTCGTTTTTTTCTTATGGATAAGGAGATAATTGAATCCATAGTGAAAAAATGTTAGGTATAGGTAATATGGAAGGCGGAAGGAGCTGAAGGTGGCAGGTCGCAAGTGGGAGGCGGGATATGTGCTTCTGGTCAGTTTTCCCGGACTAATGCGGAATCCAACGAATGCAGATTGCTCGTGCATACGTCTACCTCGGTGCCTCGCAACTCTCGCTTAATTGACGCCAGAGTCCAGGACTTACTTCTTCCGAAGGTTGTTCACGCTCTGACTTATATCGAAGATAGTCTTAGAAAGAAGAAGCTCTGCAGAGTCGTGAGGTGCGAGAGTGCAGCGAAGCGATATACATATTACATGCTTGCACCGATATCCTTAGAAGTTAAGGCTGCTACTCCTCCAGGCTGTATATATGTGGATAGATATAGATATGGATATAGACTAGATCGAGGCAAGTAGGAAGGTATAGGTATGCGCTCCGAGAGTCCTTCCGCGAGTTTTGCTATTTCCTCGCCGATTTTTTCAAGACTTCTTCGCGCCGGGTCGTTGCCTACCACTGATTGCAACTTGTTGTAGGTAAGAGTTGGACGCGGAAGAAGCGAGAGCAACTGAGTCCGTTGGCTTTTTCAAGGTTGGATGCCATTCGGTCAGCTTCACCTGCGGCCTGTAGCAAACAGAACTGATGTCTTTCGAAGAAATTCATACTTTACGATCGAGAAAATGGATGCCCGCGATGATCTTTATCGCTTTACAATACCGTCGAGAAATATATAACCGGCGTTCAATTCCCGTTAATACAATTTACAACTAATCATACCTATGGGAGACGCCTGAAGACCTTTCACCGATCGAAAAAATAAAATATAAAAAAATGTCAAACAGGATAAAATGAACGGAAATAGTTTCGAATTCTTATAGCACGTCATGTGTGTCAAGAGATATAAATGAAGCTTCATCGTTATTGTAATGAATTCAGATTTTATGTAACTCCAAACTTGTTTTACCTATTTTTATTCAAAAATTTTTCAAGATATTCCTATCCGCGCTGCATGTGTATATTTAATCTTCCTACCGAATTAAATTCCATGTATATCTAACGACCCGTCCCAGTGAACGGAACTCAAGATGTAGGTATACGTCGAAATAAAAATCCCAGAGAATCTCTGGATATAACCAGAAGTTCTCCTTAATCTTGAAGCGTGCCAAATCGCCTGAGAAAATCTGAGACTTCGTGTACAGCTTACCGTTGTACAAGAAATCTTTGCGTACGATCTGTCACGTAGAAACAAAGAACATAAAAATAAATAAATAAATAAATAAATAAAAAATAACAATTACATAGAAAAAGAGACAGCCTAACCCGGGCACGTCTACACCCTAACGTAGTACACGAACTTTCAATTGGCACGGATCGAAAGAAGTTGTTAATTCATATGTTCCGAATTAAAGACAAGGAATTCGCTAGATATTAAGGAGTGAAAAAAGAAGGGAAGCTTCAGTCGCGAAGACGGGTCGAGGGGCAGGGTACGAAATTAATGTTGACAAGTGGCCAAGTGGTTCCGATCGTCGGAAGTTAAGTATCGCATTTGATATTGAGGTCGCTATTACTATATATCCGAAGAAAGTCATCCAGCGCAGATCCTGAGGATCGGAGAGAGTGGAAGCAACTGGCCCGAGGGATAACCGAAATCCATCTTGCGTACAGATCGGTAGATTGGTATAGTTGAGTAGCCCCCCGAGGCTAACTCGATTCATTTTGTTCCCATCGAGAGTAGGTACAAGTATAAGATATAGGTATACGCTGTATCTATCATCTAAAATACGCGTATACTCTTCAAAGGTAACACGTGTATAGGGGCTGGTCTGGCAACTTTTTGACGAAATAGAAAGCTGCGGTGTATGAATACCAGCATCATTCCCACGATGAGTTTTAAAGCTCTTCAATATTTCGAGGTCAATTACCTACCATCCGCAATTATCAATACGCGATCGGGAATAAAAGAAAGTCTAAACCCATCTCCGATCGAGACACGCGAATCGATCAGTTGAACGAAAATTTCGAAAAATTCTAAAAGAAAAAAAAAAAACTTACTACTTATTTTTTTCATCCGATACTTTTCGATTTCCGAAATTAATATATGCCTTGCAGGTGCATCGTGAAATCGGGACATCGTTGCAGTATAATAAGAGGAATACACGTTTAAGTCCAGATCCGCGAGTGACACATCTACTTTCTTCATGCGAATGACTAAGTACCATTTTTTCTTTTTTCTCTTTTTTTTTATTCGGTTTTATTTTCTTCCTTTTCTTTTTCTCTTGTTTTCTCAAGTGGAGAGAACGCGCTCCACATTCACTCGTCGCGTCTTCCTCGAAATTTTTACACCATGTTTCAATAAATATAAAGGTACCGCGGCCCCGTACCTGTTTCCGATATGGGTCAATGCCTCTCTCTTTTACTCTCGACCTTCTCAAATATTTGGACTCTCTGTGATTTCGACGGCACTGACCTCGCGGTATCTCATGCCGGTGATGCTGCAGTAGGAGGCCCGTCGTTGACTCTACCTACCTATTTCTTAAGTAAACGCGCTCTCGTGTGATCATCGCTAAGGCTACACTGACTCCCGCAGTATAAGGTCTCTAAAATATGATATTTAATATTTATGGTTAAAGATTGATGTGGAAGAAACAAAAAAAAAACGTTGTGTAAGATATAACTGCCGTTATTTCATCAAGTTATGCGTTTTTATCGTTGGAATGCGGCATCGGAATGATACCACTTTACCTAATTGAGAAGAAACCGGCTGGTTGGCTCCGTGATACATCCTAAATTAATATATTAGAAATCGTATTCGTTTCTGTATATAATATACCTATACCTTATCGTTACGCACTCGGCACTCATGACACGAACCACCGTTTTCTAATAGCCGTCACAAATACATATATGCATGAGCCTGCCACAACATTTTGAAAAGGTATCGACAAAGCGTTCAAATTTGCATTTTGACAATGCGCACGACACTGTTATTTGGCACCTGAGGCTTAGTAAGCTTAATCTTTCTTACAACAGATTGTCTCCGTTTCTAGCGTATATCTTGCAATCTACTTGGGTATATATGTCCGCCCTCAGGACATGAGCACATAATTCTTAGTCTAAATGACGATCAAGACATCGATAAATTATACTCCTTAAGATTTTTTTCCTAGTTCGCCGCCTAGCAGACAACTAATTATTCTTATTACATAATTCTAATTATAATCCCAGTAGTGGAATTGGCGTTTGACTATATAAGTAGCGATGATGGCCGTCCAACGCGAGACCTACGTTGGATTTTCTAGCTCGTTCATTCTCGTCTCCTGATCAACGATGGCTAAGAAGCGGATCTCGTAGGTTTTAGGTTGTAGGCTGCAGGTCAGAGGCGTGTTGTGTTGCGTTAACAAATATCGACACGTTGCCCGAGGGCCAAGGGCCAAAAGCTACAGGAAAGTAGGGTTGCATAGGTTTTTCGTTATACTCGATTAAAATATTGCATTTTGTAAATATAAATGGATAAAAAAAAATTTTTTAAAAAGACTGGGGATAATCAATGTTCATATATGGTAATTTCATCAAGTTTGGCAACGTCGTTAAAATATCACCATATACAGTGAATTGAAAGAGACAGTATAATTACGCTAACAAGTTCGCAATGCATTCAATTCGTGTGAACAAAATTTTTTTTTTTTTTTCAAAACTAAAATAACTTTCCGACTTTACATACGTATAATATATTCGAGAGGGTGAGAAATGAATTTTATATCTATTAAACGAACAATAAACCTGTAATACGCAAAAAAAATACAAGATAATTTGCATTTGAATAGAGGTGCGGGTATAAAATTGTTTGAATTCAGATTCGCAGGCTGTTAACGGATCCTGCAGCTATGAGCCCCGCACGTTTGGCGTTATTCGATAAAATTGAAATAAGTCACGCAACAATCTTCACAGAGGAGATTATTGAGCCGGGATCAAATATCGACGGACAGACCTCGTCGCCGTAGGTCGTTGCCTATTTGCACATTGGCATTCGGTCTCCATCGTTGTTCACTGAGCGTTGCTCCACGTTACTGAAGCCCGTTGCCTCAGGGTGCGACGAGAGAGAGTTGTTCCACATCTTCGGAGACGCACGCGCGTCTTTCTCGACGTTCACGCATATACACTGTGTGTATACCCGTATAGCTATCCATTATACCTACATATCCAATCCACCGGCTAACGCAAGACACTTATTTTTTCATTATAGATAGGTATGTACAATATGTACATACATACCTGCCTATGGATACAAATCGAGCAAAATAGAGAAAGAAATAAAATAAAACACATTATATACCCACTTGCGGAGCGAAGAATTTGTTCTGTTCTGTTCTGTTCTGTTCTCCCTGCGCGAATGGAATTTATACAAAGCTATGCAACACGCATATAAGCGAGACAGCGATAAAACCTTTCAAAGTCCTTGGCCGATCGTTCTATCGCTCATGCATTCCGCATGTTCGATTCGCAGGGCGTGGTTAATATTTCCGTCTTATGTCCGTCCGATAAATATATGAAGAAATAAAAAAAGGAAACCATTTTTTCACGTTTTATATGCGCGACGTATCTTCGAATGACAATTTTAACGCCTGAGCATAATAAGATTGAAAAGAAAGAAAACGTCTACAGCGTAAGTTGGTGGTGGTATTGTATATGTGAGCTATCTACTGATCATGCAGATCAGTGGTTTAGCATTCTTGATCGATCGTCTTGTGATCGAGACTCGGCTCCATAAGAGCGTAGAATAAATCATTTAGGAATTTAGAGGAATTAAGTAGGATTCAGAAAGGTTGAAGACAAAACGCGCGGGCACGCTCGATTCCTCCTGGCTTGGTAAAAATATATAGTATATATACCCACATATTATTTATTTTTATTCTTATTTTTTTTTCTTCAATTCTTATACCGTAAATCTTGGTAAACCGGTTGAGAATTACGACCGCTAGAGAACTGACAGACGTACGTACGGACAGACTCCATTACATCACGATCGCTGACTGCAACTGTTCAAATTCGAGATGGAAGAGAAGAAAAATTCCATTTGGATTGCTGCTGCGAGCAACGCGGCGGTTTGCTGCAGGGATCGATCCTGGGTATCAGGTAGAGGTAAGTCGGTGCAGAGAAGCGGTACACATAATATAGAAAACCTTGATAGCTGCTGCCTATCTCGCCAATCACGTGACAAATTTTTATTTTTTTTTCGTGTGTTTGATTTCAAAATTATCAACTGTTTTCAAACTAGTGAATACAAAACCAAGGAGATCCCTAATTGGCGCTAACACGATATGAAAATAATAAATAACTAATGCGCTGTACTAACTGGTGTAGGTTATAGCTGCACGCTGCTTGTGTACGCAACTGTATACGATAAGCGCGGGAAAAAAGATGCGAGTAAAACGATAACGGATTGAAATTAATATTAAAACTATACGTATTATACGTTATAGGTGGTAATTGTATAGTTACTCTGAACGATTATAACAATTTCATAACCGTCTTTGTTATTATATAGATATGTATAGTTATAGTATATGCTACCTACATACGCGCGGCTAGGAATTTCATGAGAAAATATGTATAATATTTTATCAGCAGCAAAAAACGAATGAGGACGCCTCATTTGCTAGAAACTATTTTCTACATGCAAAAAAAAAAATACACACGCAACTATTTCTCCTACTTTTTCTTCTTCTTCTTCTTCGTCTTCTTCTTCGTTTTTTTATTATAAATTGTACCCAACCCTTTCCTTGTTTATAAATTATGCTTCATATAACTTGACTCTGAACGTAAGATTGTTTCAGATTGTGTGTCAAATGATGTGGAAAAAATATGATCCTGATCTTTGGACGGTTTAATGGACTCAGACTTGGTTAGATGATTTGAATATAGTTATAATCGATTTGAACGCGTGCGAATCAAGGAATCGTTTATACTATACACAGGGTTGAAAATTGAAACGAAGAATGAATAAATAAATATAAATAAATAGATAGAACGAAATCAGCTGTAGAAATTACGGTTTTGTGACCATGAGTGAACCAACCGGGGTAACTGCCGCTCGCTTCTGCGTCTCTAACGCATGGTAATCATCCTAACGGACTTCTTCCGCGCGTTTGCGAGTCTCCGAAGAACGTATTATATATACTTTCGCGTGCAGCGCGTACGTACATACGTACGTCCCTCCGTACCCGGGATGCATGTGAATTTGTAAATGCCTAGACCGTAGGTATGTATATTAATATACACATATATCAATATACATGTAATTATATACAGTTGGATTTGCATACGCTTACCCTAGCGCATATATGATACGATGCGCTTATGGATATATATGTATAGGTATTGTATGTGTACATAGATATACGCAAGAACTTAATGCCTACTCTTATGACGCTCTTTCACAAACTTCCTTATTTCCTGGACTCCGCGCGCACAGAGAACGTTTGCAATGGAAGTTCGCATGCAATAAAATGCGGAACTCTTACGGTATTTTAACCAACGTTAGAATATATACAGGTATAAGTTTTGAAAGATTATTTATAACCGCGATTCAAGGTGTATTCAAGAGAAAGGAAAGATTAATTATCGGTCAGGGATGATGGGGTAGAAATTTCCCTCACACTCGATGCAGTTTTCTTTCTCTTTATTTTATTTTTTAATGTTTTGCCCATATTCTAATTAGTGCAGCGAAACAAACGTCGTAAATTCCCTAAAATTCCATGCCCAGTCGCACATGATTATCCAAGACGCCAAAATATCCCACGAGCTTCGACCTTGGCACAAGTTTTCGAGCTGAGAAAAAGAGATGTATACTTATGTCGTAAACGGTACAGGTATTTTTCACCGCAAATTCAACGACGAATAGTTTGTTTAGTAGTTAGTACGGCTGGAGGTATAAATTTGTCGCTGTTTAAATTCTACGGCTGTATAGGTAATCTTGACGTGAAAGATGCACTAAACGACAGATGGAGGATGAATGACATAGAAAACGAAGAATCGAGATATACGGGAACAGCCAGTCCACGATGCCGTTGTTCGTCACCTTTTTCACTTCCTCCCAAATTAACGAATTACTTTATATTGTACCAATTTTTACGTTCAGTTCTGCCCATATTCTGGCCTACCACAAACCAAGAGCAACGTAAATCGGATTACTACGTATTCGCTATGGGGTAGTAGTTTTGCCTTAATCAGCGGTGTTCCATGCGGTGATTCTCGGCTCCTGGACGCTTCAGCGCGGCACGCTGTTCTTCACTAACTTCTATATCAGGGCGTGAACACGGAAATGAACCTAGTGACCTTCGAATATTCAAATTTTCCTCTCTCATTCAAGTTTCATTAACAATTTATTACACCTACTGCAATTTTCCGGATTATTGCTATGATCAAATCCGCTGACGCGTAGGTACAGGAATAATAATACAGGCAGGTGTGAACTTTGATATACACGTACCTGTCACTGTTAAGTAGCAATCTCACGTGACTGTGAGTTATGGGATATAGGTAGGTATACATAAAAAGTTGGGACAGATTTATTTGAATATTAAATACCGGGTGATTTTATTAGCTTAAACCGGATACTGAAGTGAAATGGATTGATTAATTGTGTATACCGAAGTACATCGCGTCTGGGTTCTATACGATGATTGGAATTCACGGCGTTAAAGCTCCCCGTCCGTTCTTCAAAGGGTGAAATTGAATCGTAAAAATTTCAGATGGTACATACCCACGTCTGTTATAATGATACGGTTAATTTCATTCGAGATAAATGCTAAGCAAGTGATGCGTGATTGTATTGGTATAGCGAGGGAGGTTGGATGTATAAAAGGAACGTTAAAAATATCGAAGGTAATTAAAGAAGAGGGATAATAATCACGATGCAATATCCTGCAGCACTTGCAGGGTATAAATCGAACCGCGTTGTTGTTCTCGCTCGAGTTCTATTACATAGGCTTTATACGGTTATAAAAGGTGAAATGAAACTGTAGCGGCGGTTTTATTTTCCTTAGAGTTCATGAATAGGCGCAAGAAACGCGACGGTGCGTTCGGCCCAGTTTTAAAACTGCAAAACAACGCTACACAACGAAAACACACACGCGTATAATACATACCTTCGTATAGGTATGCATATGTATAGCCAAAGAACAATTACTATATAAAATAACCATAGAGTTAAAAACGATATATAAAACTATACGCAAAGAACAATAGTTAAGAACGACACACTCCGGGGACCCCCGTAAGATGAGCTCCTAAGATATGAGCCTAATTACACGCAAAAAAGTACTAGCCGCATCTTGAAGAGTTGAGTTAGCCTCGGCTGCTGCTTTTATCGAGTCTTCTTCGCGCCGCTTTCAAAGTCGTTGCCCTCACCGCGAAACGAGTGGAACAGCGGGGGGAGTAATAAATGTCGAAAAAGAAATTTCCCCCCCCTACTCTGAAGAAAAATGACCATTCGAATAACAGCCACCATACCACCTCTTGTGTCTCGCATATATAGAACCTTTACTCCAGCTATGATCTATATTTTAATAACTTCCTGTTCATCGTTCGCACCTTATATCCCATCGGCTTTTACACTGATGAAATCATTCTGACCCAAGCGTTTTGATTTACGGCTATATCTCTGTATACTCGTTCTTTCGATTTGATACCTGAACATATATATCTAACGGACGAACTTCCGGGTTTCCCAATTACGTGTCGGGTCTTAGCGTATTATCGATTCGTCTCAAGACACCCGGAGGTGGCCGGTTTCTACTATACAAACGGGCACGTTTTTAACCGCAACGTTAGTACTCGTGGCGATGGGTACGCGGCAAGTTTAATTTGACATTCGATGGGATAATGGCTAATAGCCATATGGTATAAGTATGTACGTATACCGTCGACGCAACACCATTATAGAAAGTATGCCATAATTTTTAAGCTAAATTAAGTAAACACATAATATTCTACTGGCTACTTTCTATGTGACATAAACAACCGGTGTGACGGTGTGTTATACGTGTAGCTTGGACCGTTCTAACGTATCTTGTAAGTATTCTAAGTGGGCATGTATGTATGTTGCATATCTTGTAGTACATGATGGTTCGCGCGGCTACGACGGACTTACCCATCCGTCTGTCGCTTGACCCGCGATGGTTTGCTTAACAGTTTTCTATTGTTCTACCAAAGAAACTTCGTTCAACTATCAACGACCCGCGGTATTTTTCTGAAGCCTGTAGGTTTATTACGTCTGCACGCCTCATCGATGAATGAATGCTCCATTATCCTTTTCGTAAGCAGATGTCTAAATGGACGACAAAATGTTGAAATCCTGAATTTTAAAAGTTCCGAACGGTCAAAGTTATGAATTCATTTGAGACGATTTCGAATTTTCATAAACGTTGAAGTTCAGGATATCAGAATTCGGAAAGATCACGAAGGTAGACGGCTATGAACTCAGAAAGTCCAAGAGTCCGGAAAATTTGATTTCTGGAGGAGGGCACGACGCTCCATATGCATGAATTCCCGTTCCGAGTTTTGGCCTTTCGAACCGTTAGCTTTCGGAATTTTTAACCTTCGGTATTTTTAGATTTCAAAATTATTCAAATCGACTATGCAGCTTTCGGTGAAATGCTCTTTCTGAGAACTGTGAGTCGGTCATATTAAAACTCCGCATCTTCACCGTACGGGACTTTTTAAAATTTAGAATTTTAATCCAACTGAAAAGGTGTCTGCGTGCGATGTCTTGTACCTATATCACCTGTTCTAATGTCCAAAGGTTTGCTTTCGGACTTTGGATGTCTGAGCGAATCACATAATATTTGAGAGAACTTTAACCCGCCTTATAGGCACATTTATTTATAACTTCATCCGTATAGAAGTCGTTCCAACAATTCGGAGCGCGGAGTGTATTAGTTCTCCAAATTTGGGTACAAGAGAGTCGACGAAGAAGTGGATGACGAATGACGATGTGGTTTATTTAATTTATTTCTTCGTCTTGAATCGGAATAGTTGAAAAAACAGTCAAAGGCTATAATATTCTAGTATAAAATGCGTTTAGACTAGCGACTAATTGTCGAATGCCCTCGATGCGACCGATCATCGGAGATCTTGGGTCCGAAGAAAAGATTGATGGCTAATCGAGTCCAAGGATATCGAGGACGGTTGGCGTTTTTTTTTTTTTTTTGTTTCCCCCCCGTTTCTTCTTTACCGTATCTTTTTACCTCCTCTCCCGCAGGACTCGATACTCATGAATCCAATGAGTTTCAATAGCGAGAAACATCTAGGTCACACAAGTGCGGTTTTCAAAGCAATCTCACCTCATAGTGATTTCATAAGATCGCGTACCTATAATACCGCTTACACTGGCAACGGTGCAGCATCTTACATCTGCTGCATAAAACGGGTAAAGGAAGAGGAGCTGCAGGAGGAGGAGGATCCTTGGGTAGACCAACGTCTGCAGTGGACCGCTATTAGAAATCATTGACTCGCCTGCGTCTCAGGAATTTCAGAATGCGGAAGGAAAGCAACCGGTGTTATAGTTAGTAATCCGAGAGGCAGCAGCAGCAGCAGCTATATACTCATTTATGGAATCTGTACAGCACTTTGCTCCCGTGTCCGTGAACGTGTTCGCGAGGGTGTGTTGTTATATTAAAACATCGATTTGTGAGCCTGGTCGTAATATATCTCACTTTGCCGATCGTTGATGGTTAGTACACGAATTATAACATGATCATGAAATCGGTGTTTCGATTGAATTTTGCCAACTTATATGTGCGAGTTTAAAATTTCGTTTTCTCTTTTTTTTTTTTTTTTATTCATTTTTTATATCTTCCTTTTTTGTGGAAAATACACTAAAAAAGGACCGAAGGTAATGAATAATTCACGTGTTTTAAAATGTTGAATAAGAAATTCAATCGGATATATGCAAATCGATGTTGAAATATTTTGCGTAATTGTCCAGCTGTTAATTTGATTATGTAAATTCTATTTCAGTCCCACATCCAAGATTAGTATTTACACACTTAATACTACTCAAGGGAATGAATTGAAGGTATAGGCGAGAGTCTAGGATTTTTTCAAATATTATTTTTCCTTTCTTTTGTCCCGTCAAAATTTCAATTAGTTTTTAACTCAAGGTATATAAAGAATAATAAAGATATACAACGTTATAGGTATATAAAATAGGTAAGGTTCGCAGGATTATTTACCGTGAGAATTGTCAGCTTTCGCTATTAAACTGCAGTAGAATTGTATACGTATACCTATAACGAGAACTTAAATTCGCTCTAGACGAAACTGTGCAGAGCTATTAGCGAGTTTTCTCGTTTTCACGCCGATTTCTTTTTCCGTTTCTTTACTCAAGTGAAAGAATATTGTTAACCGGTAACGTGTAAACCTATATATATATATATATATATATATATATATATATATATATATATATATATATATATATATATATATATATATATATATATATATATATATATATATATAATAAATAGTTCTCGTAACAGAATCGTGTTTCTATATAAATATCAAATAAATATTTACTTATGTATAGTTACCACGCGACGTGTCAAGGTCTCAAGTTCGTTTTAAAGCAACCAGACACCGCGTATATCGTATTATAATTCAATACTCCAAACTATAATTAGCTATGAAGTAGGTGTACGTATATAAATGTGTATAATAATGCGATATACATATATACATGTATGTATGGGTTTATAAGAAGTAGCATGCCTACTACAGTCGTCGTAGTTGATACCTGTTATGCCGCCTACACAAAACTTGACAAAGACTCGTCACCAGTTCTCAAGATCCTTATACGAACGGATTCCATAGAAGTTTTCTTTTTTTTTTCTGGTAATCGTTATATACCTACGCCTTACGACACTTGACGAGAAATTAACGAGAGGAACTTGGACGAGCGATTCTCGATAACAAAAGCCTTTTGTTACTCGAAGATACTCATCAGCCGTATAGTTTGGTCTTTAAGGTTCGTGTCCCTCCGTGATTTCTTGGTCTTTCACCATAAGAAGATCTCGGCCCCTATACTTGTCTTCGGTATTACGAAAGATCAGGGCTCAAAGTTCTTCTTGCATTTTGCATACCGAATAGACAAACGTTTATTTCGTATCTCCTATTTTAAGCTTACGGAAACCGAACGGTGAACCTCGTTCGGCAAATTCACTCTTCGTTATTTAAAAGGCGAGTTTTAATTTGACGAGGAGCACATAGGACACGAATTAACCTACGGGAATCCTGTCAATATTCAAGCCACGTATTCGTGCTGCATTTAAGGTATATGAAAGATGACAAGATATACATGAAAAATGAAGAAGCCACGAACAGCCCGATACCCTCGTAACAAAAGCCTTTTGTGATTTGACGGTGGATAGATAGACATCGGTTACATAGTCTTACGAAATGATAATGACCCAGGTGTTCGTGGTTCGATTCTCAAGTGTCTTATTCTTCGCAGAGGAATGCGTCGAACCCGCCTCCGTCCGCCGTTCGCTTATGAGCCAGTATCGTCGAAGGAAAACAGGCTTTCGACCGTACTATACATCATCCAAATTTCGTAAAAAAAAAAAACAAAAAAGAAAGAAAAAAAACTAGGAAAAAGTTTCGAAATAAAAGCCAATTCTTCTAACAGTATTATTATTATTTAATAGCCTGCGCGATTTAGTGAATAAATTTTAATGACATTACCTCAATTCAAGTACCACTACTAATTATATCCTTAGGAGTTATTGAGCTTAATGAAAATCTACTTTATGTACGAATAATTAATTATTGAACTTAAATAACGTATGTGCAGTATGATTTCTGGATGGAAAAACTCGGTCAGAAAGCAGAACTGATTAAGAAAGTGTAACAGATATGTGACGCGCCAGTAAAGTTCTGAGTATTAAATTACCTATCGTAGCATTATTAGCTAGCATTCAGTACGTATACGCGTAGAAGTGATGTTTCAGATATTATACAGGTAAAAACGCATTATACCTTCTCCTCGGCCTTTATAATCCAATTTTAGGGTGTCTCGATGCACATAAAATAATTAATAATGATCATCATATAATGTCGAGACATTAACGTTATTCTCGTAAAATAAACGATGCCAATACGTGTTGATTAAATAAAAAACATAAGAATCTACTGAATCTACAGTCTGCAGTTTACATAAAATGACATTGAACGACGTATATAAGTATGCGTACGTAGACAGCTGTCGACGTCATACAAGTTAGCGATGTTCCTTGGCGTTATCTGATATTTTATTTTACGTTTAAGCCCCTGATGTTTTATTTTACGTTTGAAAGAGAGACGTTTTAATATTGCATGTTTACCTACTTCGTAATATTTTCTCAACTAAAAGATGTTTTTTAGTGTTTTTTTTAATGGTTCTTATGAGATGAGCTCTCCAGCTGACTCCTAAGATTCTGGTAGGTATAAGCGGCTCTTTAACTGTTAATAACGTTAATTTTGAGTACATATTTTATGTGAGAAAATAAAAACTTTTGATTGAAATGGAGACTAGCTTTTCCTTTTCATAGAATCCCACGCTGCAGGGTCTTATTGGGCATTGAGCGAGTATACACGTGATTTTTAAAGCTCTTATACCTATCGCTGTGAGAGATAGTCTCGCTATAACGTCAAGTATGGAAAGGTAGCCCACAATTGCTATACCGTAAAACTCGCACGTGTATAAAAGTATATTCAACTGACTTTTCTATACAAGTCTACTTTTTTTTTTTTTCTTTCTTTTTTTTCTTACAAAAGCGTGAGAATGAGCTAATTTGTAAAATGTTTTCCAAGACGTTTTCTAAAACCCATTGAAATCGAGTGAAAACTAAGCTACTACATACACTCACTGCTGCTGCTGCCGCTGCTTCATCTAACGAGACATTTTACATCGAGTAGGAGTATACTAATGCTACGAATTTCTTTTTTTTCTTTCTTTCTTTCTATCTTTCTTTTCGCAACACGAAGAAAGGCTTCGACTTTCAGTCAAGTCAAGAAAGTCTTTTACCTTTTGTAAATAAAAGTACCTATGCGCGAATTATGGAGATGCAAATTATCCGCGAAGCAATATCCATATCGCTGTTCTCTTATACGTGTACAGGTATATATCCCTGAGAACTAAATGTCTGCATCTTTATAACGTACAAACAAAGTTTATGCAATGTGGCTGGCTCAAGACTGTATATCTATTAACGGCTGTATGGGTATATTTTATTTTCTTGTTAAATCAAACATTGCGAACCTTTACTTTATTGACAATGCGTATAGGTATAGAAACTTTACGTCCGCCGTCCGTACATGCTCGGTTCGTTGTCTTACGCAATTGCAAATTGGATAGAGCTCTCGTAACCGCGGGCCTGATTACTCTAAAGACTTTTACGTTCTTAAAGGAGCTCAAATTCATTCTTAACCTGTAGTGGGTATAATAAAAATAATATTATAAAATTCACAGCAACGATACACCTTTATGATTATTAATTATTACAGGTATACCCATATTTCTATTACGAATAAAATTCACTCTCCAGTTCCATTGGACTACGGTGCGTTATGATACTTCAATATTTTGATTATTCATTATTAATCTTCGCACGCTACCGATGAAACTTTCAAATTTCGTCAATTTCCGATTATTCTCATTATAATATGTAATACTAATCGAAATTCAAAGGTTGAACGGCGGTAGAGCCCCGGGTATCACTAATTAAACAGTAATGAAAAAGTATTACGTCACTGAAAAACACATATATACGTAACGTTAAAGTATACAAATTGCAGTGAATAATAATCCTATATAAAATTCGCGATTAAATATTATTGAAAAATCATAATAATCAGATGACTCATCAATCAAAATTAACGAACGAAGATCATGAAGGCAGCGGTTTAGATGCACGTAAAACTAATGTTATTACAAAATTCATATAAACCGTTTAGATAGAAGGTAAATTTTTATATCCAGAATTCTCATCTCGTCGAGGACTTAGAATTTCTTTTCCATGAATATATAAGTTTGTGTAATATGGTATTCCGAGTTCAGTGCACGTTGTAGTATACTTACACTATAAGTATTTCTCTTTTTTTTTCTCTCTAGGATTCACGGGTCTTGCTTCCAGCTTTCATTATTTGCAATTTAACACACGGTTCGTGTACCAGGGCCCTCCGGCACCAACGCGGTAATAACTCGGCAGTGTTCTAAATTAAGCAGTTCGGTTAGCGCACGAGTCTCTTTAAAGTTTAAAACCCAAGACATTCGATGCATGCCTGTCCCTCTCTCTCTCTATCTCCCTCTATCACTCCATTTATCTATCTATCTTTCTCTCTCTCTCACTATAACCGTCCGTTTACATTTGCTCGGCAAACTAGTGTATATGGATTTCCTTTAATTTTCTTGCTCTCGGTCGTGACCAGACCACCGCGTTCTTGCAACGGCGATTAGCCCCACAATCTAGTATTATATTATACCGCGTGCACACGAAGAGATATGCTAAAATCAATCTGTTAGTGATAAATTATACATTTCTGTGTATATATGTATAACATACCTATATACATCGAACGTTGTAATCTAGTCACGTGGGTATATAACGACGAAACAAAAACCATAAAAACCACAAAATAAAAATAGATAAAGAAAAGGAAAGAAAATATTGAGAAATTTATTATCAAACCTCAAATTCCTTTCGCGAACCTATACCCACTATACTTATGCAGCGCGGACTCTCTAAGCCACGAGTTCGCAATTCTCAATCGCCTATTGGTTATTGCAGTTATTGCCAATCTGGAAGGCCCACATGCTGCAGCGGACATAGATATTAATCTAAGGCATAATTGCGGTTGGAGCTGCAGCAGTGGCGCGTTATTTATTACTTTGGTCTTCTGTGCAACGTCGTTGAGAATTTTCACCACGGATCTAGTCACTTTTGCTGGTTCTAGTTGCTGTTACCTGTTACCTGTTACGATATATTATATAGCTGTATATATCCATAGGATAGACACATAGATATACAGATATGTAAATATGTACATATAGGTATGTATAGATACATAGAGATACGTACATAGATACATACATATGTAGATATAAATACAAGGCGGCAGTGACAATTATCTTTGGTATATACGAAGCCAACTCGTTATCTACGTGAATTACTGCTAGTTGAAACGGTATTCGCATTACCGATTTTAATGGGAATTGATGCGGAGAGTTAGGGTTACACTTACGCGGGCAAAGAATGTAATTGACTTTCCTGAAGAAAGAGTTAATAAAAGATTCATCAATGTATATAGATATATAATACATATATATAGCTATATGTATATACGAAGGTTGATCATTCGACGGGTTTACCGCTGAGACAATTCTCTATCGGCGAGGATCGGGAGGAAGGCGAGGGAGAGAGGGAGCTGGGCAAAAGATGTTGAAAAACCATCGTGAGAACATCACGGCGCTTCTTTTCTGGTAAATCCAGTAAATTTCACGGCTTGATTGGTTGGTTCTGTTGCAATTCTATCGGTAGCTATAATAATTACTTTTCATCTCCTATTGCACAAAATTTCAGTGAAATATACAAACACCCAAATTTATTGAACGCAATTTATACAGTCGGCGCCTGAACAGAAGAGTTTGAAGGAAAAAACGAAGGAACAGGAGTTAAACCGGACCAAATTCCATCGACATTAATCTTCCTATACCTGCGCAGGTATTCCAAGTTATGTTATGTTAAATAGTATGAAATCTGATTTGGGTATGCCAGTTTATATATGGACAGACTCTGAAATGACGTGGCGGAAAAAAAATCAAGGAAACAGTAAAAAAAAAAAAATATATGAAAGAGACGAAAAGTGAAGCTGATCGCGAATATATGTATAGAGACGTTTTACGGGTTCCCATATCGAAAGTGTTCGGTCACCCTCAAGTTTATTCACGTCGACGATCTCTACGGTATTCCCATTGCGGTATAATAATTGTCGAGCTGCAAATCTGTGGCTAAAAGATGCGAGAGACAAGATTTCCGAAAGTGAACGTGTGTGAAACCGAAGACAGCAGATCTCGATTCGCGGCGTAGGTAGGTATACTGCACACCCACCTCAAAGTTTTTTTTTTTTTTCATATATTTCTTCAAGAATTGGAATCAAATTTGATAAACAGGAAAGAAATACTCGAAAATTTAATTGGAAAGTATGAGAATTATAACAAGTTGCACCATACATATATTTTATACGATGCATTAAAAACCACACCTCGAATTTACCATTCGATAAATTATTATCACACTCGTAGATAAATTTTCCCGTCGTATACAGAAATCTACATTTTATAATTAGGATATGATCAGAATGAACAGTCTTTTTTATTACCTACAGAAAACCCGATATTACAATATTGTACAAGAAACTATACCTAATTTTTTGAATCGTGTTTGATGGCTTAAAAAAAAAAATTCTTCAAAGAAAGAAAAAAAAAAAAAAACAGGCGTATAGGATAGGACGAGAAGTCTGAAGGAATGCAGCCGACAGATCCAACGGACGGGGATTTTGGGGCTATAAAATAACTGGGTGGGCAGTAGTAAATCGGTATCGAACCGTCGCGGCCACCTCAAGAGCTGAACCCGGTTCTCCACATATTAAACCGCCAAGGTTTCAGGAGGAATTCTAATATCGTTATACTCCGGGTACCCGCAGTAGGTATAGATTCGTTAGACATCGAAGACCTGCAGAGCTGATGTACAAGTGGTTTGATATACATATAACACTCCACAGTATTCACGTAAAGGTATAAAAACGGGGCTCACTGCACAGCATGGGGGATGGATCTAAATACACAAATAAGAACTACACCCACACGTATTAGTATTTACAGATGGGAAACTTAAAATTCGTATGTAATGTGAGTATATTCGTGACACGCCAAGTCGCGTGTTAAGCTTCGTATGTACTACTACCTAGTCCCTGGTCCTTTAGCAAGGGTATCGCTAACTCTCTAAGCGCGCATCTAATGTAAATCTTTGAAACTCGTGGATACCCTGCAGGAATGCGATTTATCGGGAATGCGCCCTTTCCCGGGCACGGAAGAGATCGAATCTTTGAGCCGGGTATGCAGTCAGCGGAGTGTTTAATCCGTGAAGCTATTCTTATTTTCTAATTTTTTCAATTTTTTTGTTATATTATAATGTATTTAGAACAGAGAGAGAATCGTGCTTTTGAGCAAGAAGTATAGGTACAGGTATACGTATTTATAGGATTTGATTTATTTTTTGCATTTTTTTTTCCGCTCTTTTTTTTGCAACAAATATTAATTTCGTGATTGGAAAATTGCATTATTCGGTATAATACCAATAAGAAAGTTGTAAGAGCTGACCAAACAAACGTCTGTAACAACAAACAGCTTTCTTCTTAATTGTGACCCAGATCGCTGCAGTGATGCCTTAGGGCGATCGTTTGTCGGAGAGAAGAAAAAGTCCGGTACCTCCGGATTCGGAGGTAGAGAAAAGATAAGAGCAGAAAAGAAGGGTTACAGAATGATCGTTGACGACGTGAAGAAGAAAAAATGAATAAAAAATGACTAGCTATAATATACAAAGTACGTTCTTTAAAACGATATCATCGAGAGATGTCTCGCGAAAAATCGAAAGATGTTGTTTATTCTACCTTATATAGGATGTATGTATGTATACGTATTTATAAAGCGTCATCGTGTATCTCATCTCATCTCATCTCTATCGATAATACATATTCCATGTAATATGTACACGAGTCAAAACACACCTGGCAGGTCTGGCTAGCGGCAATATAAGAGCCAAGACAAGAGATTCGAAAGTGGGATACGTTTTTGTTAACCGTCACATCGATTAATCGAATATCTCTCTATACATACCTATGCGTATATAAAAGAGAAAAGAAAATGAAAAAAAATAAAGAAGAACAATCAAATTAATGAATTGGCTGCACGGCTATATACCTATATCTACATGAAGGATGATCGAAACTCTCGCTCAACCATGTGTGAAACATCCTCTTATATGTATATATTTGTGTACCCGTGGTAATTGCAACGAGCTGTATTATCGTTATATGGTGGTATCTTACCTATATGTATACATACATGTGCATATAGGTATTTATGTAGCATACACATAATCGGAAACGAGTCGCACATTTATTGCCCAACTATAGTATACCTATAAATGCCACAAATCATAGTGACTTCGATGACTATTACCTAGTTGTTAAATTTTCAGAAAATTATCTGCCTTTCAATTATTTTCATTCAATCAATTATAGATTTGCACTATATTTACACCTAATAATTACAATTTGGATATAGATAACTACATATCTCTATGTATTTTTGATCATTTTTTATCATCCTTTCATGACGATTATAATATTACATATTCCCCTGAATCATTCATTAAATTGTCTTCAATATTTCGTGGAAATTTGTTGAGAAATGATAGATAAAAAAAATTTGGAAAAATTAAAAAAAACAAACTAATTTTTAGCTGTATATAGTAAACATCGTTAGAGTTAATGTACGTAGTTTAGCGATTCGTATAGATACATGTACATACATATACTGCAGTAACAATAATTTATAAAGTAGCGCAATTGCATGGTAAATTCGTTCTCAATTTATTGGTATAGTATAGAAAGATTTGCGGACAAAACGCATTCGCAATCTAGAGTATAAAAGATTCGCTTTGCTCGACCAGGAATACGGTACTTGAATTAAAGTTAGAAGAAATTAGCAGTCCATCAGTCGTCACGGTTAGTTTAATATTTTTACTAGCTTCCCGAATTCTTAGAATAATTTTATTTATTTATTTTTTATTGTTTTCTATTTCTATCCCGAAAAATAAAATAAAACCAAAGGAGAAACAAAAAAGGACCATATCTGTTTGTATAATTATCCAAAAATCAAAGAAGGAGAATCAGTTTTTTAGATCAGGTAAATTCACTAAATTTCAAGGCTCATGCCAATGTCTTTATACTAAGGTGGTTTTTTTTTTTTTTTTTTTTTTTCAATTTTCGTTGAATTCTGAAAAGAGGTTGTAACTTTCGGTCTCAACAAAAAATTCCAATTTTAACAATATTTTATAAATTGGAGACCGGCTAGCTAGACACGAAGCTGCACTTGACACTACCGGCTGGTTTCTTATAAGTTTCCTACCTGTCGCAGGTAGGAAAGCAAAAAAAAAAAAAAAAATATATATATTTTAACGACTTCGTTGGGGTGTGCACCTGTTGTGCAACGGGTGTTAAAACTAGTTCTTCTGGACCGCCAGCTTGCGTGGTAGATATATAGTGGGATATTACGATCCAGGTATCCCGCAGCAGAGATTAGAATCATATTTTACTTGATAACTGATATTCCTGAGAGTTGTAACAGTGCCGGAAGTATATAGCCGTGGCGTCACCTTAACCTGCAAGTATGTTACATACGTCGTATGTTTGATTTTTTTTTTTTTTTTTCAATTAATTTCTATAACTTGTAGGATATAATTAATTTTGTTACTATTTTCTACGCCTCTTTCGCGTCCAATTATAATATTACAGTATATATATAATATATAGGTATAATCGCGTGCTGAAAATCCGTTAACATCGAACCTACATTGCGAACTACCGAGCTAAGTAAATTAAAAAACGTTTAACTAATGTATAATCTCGTTACACTTGATCTGGTATTTACTTCTTCGAGAATATAGATATACCTACGATATATACCTGTACAGAGATATAGATACTTCTAACTAGTAAAAGAGATGAAAATAAGTGAAATAAACTTGACAAGGAACGCACCCTCCTCCTCGTGCGTATAGAATGTAAAAGTCAAGGCTGCCTCTGGGCGTCCTTGCACCACAGTACGGCTCTACGTTGATGGTATTTCAATCCGCAATTACATATTATAGCAGTACCACTACAGAGTGATAATCACAGATCCATTCGCACAATAACAATCGACTAATTATTCAAGATTTTTTATATTCCATGAATTCCATCTCTGTTCTCATCGCTGTTTTTAGTTCCTGTAGTCATAATCGGATTTTGAGAACTAAAGATTCCGTTCAATTATCCGCGATTTAATACGTTAGTCTTTAGGTTCTTTGCGAGTGGGATTCATTAGAGTTTGCATAATTTAATTTATTCAGTTACAGTTAACGAGATCTAGGATAACGGGGAATAGAAAAAATTAGAAACAGGTTTAAACAAAAATGGAAAAAGATCTTCTGCAGATGCGACAAATTGCAGTTTTCTATAAAGGCGAGACAAATAATTAAGCATACAGGGACGTTCGGTAGTTTAACTGCTGCACATGAGATGAGATCCGCGTTTTCACTCAGTTTTAAGTTCTAATTAACGAGCCAAAGTCCCACGAGACTAAGAGAAGCCCGCTAACTTCCCTGAGAACGCGTTCATAAGGAAATTAGTCTATGCCACACCGAGAGAACGGGCAACTTCGAGCTTATGTGTTCTAACATAGTATATGACATGACTTTAGCTACCCCTCGAGCTCAATAAGCCACATGACACACAGGTGACGAAGATTAGGGGTAGAAACTGAATGACCTTTAGAAAATTTAATATCGAGGTTACCTCGTTTTTTTGTTTGTTCTTTTCATAGTTTCACCGTAGAAACTTCTAAATACCTACTCGTACTGTAATTTCATTCAGAGTTTGGACTAAGTCTGCAAGTTACAGACGATCAACGACTGGAGATGAAAGGAACAAGAAAAAAAAAAAAAAAAAAACTGAAGAAAATTATTTTATTTATTTTTTATTTTATCCCAAGTTGAACTTGACCGAAATTCTGTGGAATACGCGATTCTGCATGACGTGTATAGTGAAATTTCCAATTAAATCCTTTACCGCGATAAATAAAAAAGTCGTGTTTCTAACGATTAGCCTTGCTTTTTCGTTAAAGTATTTGCACGTATACTGCAATACGTGAGAAACACCTATAAACAAGAAAATAATAAAAATCTCCGTCCGTTTTAGGCGATATCTTAGTGCGATTTAAAAAGTTTGTCCCAACCTGAGGTAATATACATACATATACAGCTTCGCGTTAGTCGAGACCAACGATAACGAAGAAACTATACCGTCATACCTCATTAACGGTTCCTGCACGGTTTAATCCTTGCAAATAGTCGATATGCGGGTGTATTACTATTAGCACAAAACTCTTGATTAAAGATCCATTCGTTTCTATAAAATTTAACCCAGAAACACGTCTCGCTGCAATTGGTAAATTTCGTTGCGTCCGGAAGTTTCGAGAGAGAGTGTAAGGGTTTTCGCCGTTAGGGAATCTGCTATTATCATTCGCGATTGTATAATACTGGCTTTGAAAACCGTTTACTACTCCGTTCCCACGACGTTGAAGTACTTTTTACGAGTACGCCTCGGCCGCCGACAAAGGGACGCGATCTAATGGCAAAAACTCAGACCACTTGGCAATCGTTCTATCTTAAATCATCTTTATTCCGTTGCACATTTTTTTCTCTTCTTTTTTCTTCCTTTCTTTCTCCCTTTCGTCTTTCATCTCTTCTTCAACATTTTTTATTCCCGTCCTCCATACTTCATTTCGCGAAAAATTAATCCCCAAAACTTGAACCCTGCAGTTCATGAAAAATAATGTATTCGCTTCTGAATTTCTCACCGTCGAATTACTCTATTTAAAATTTGATAATCTTTTCGATTACAGTTATAAGGTGGGTATATAGGTATACATACCTATATACGTATACATAGATGTCTATAATACTTGATTTTTAAATTTGGAAGACTAATTATTTCGTTTCGCGTATCATTATATAGCATAGCGGAACGCATGAATATATACATATAGGTATATGTACGTGTATAAGTACGGTATAGTATACCGTTCTAGAAATGTGTGTACTTGTGTGTGCTCAAAGGTATGAATAGCGTAGGTAAGCCCAGTTGATTAAACACGATTTCATACGGTAATAAAATTTTTGCCAGCCATAAAATTGTCCCAGTTTTCTAGATAAACGCGTTTTATATTGTATATATACCCATTATATATATATATATATTAATATTTGCGAGAATATTTCAGCTTCTATATATTATCATTGATATTGCTATTATCATTATTATTATTATGGATGGAAAATCCGATCGGTAAAAGACAATCTCGCTGGCCAACGGACCCGGATTGTGATGCACCGATAATTAAATACAAACAATTAACCGTTTATGGTCGAGACAAAATAAAACTATAACTCAGTGGGAATGTTGAACTTTACTTTTTATCGAAATGAGAAAGATTCATGAGTCATGCGGGAAAAAGACCTGATCTTCGTCAAGATGTTTGAATTTAATGAAGCATATACTAGCAACTTTTTAAACCATTAAAAATTTTATTCCCATATATGTGTATAATACATATATTATTATTTTTTTTTATACCCTGTACAGAGCCCATATAAAGTCAATTTTTCAAATATTGTAATTCACACAACCTTATTTATTAGACGTTAATTTCTTCCTGTATTCTGTACCTATTCCTTTCCCCCATTCTATATACAGAAAATAATTTAGCGGTGCCTAATTATTTAGACGTTGTGGATAAATTTGTCTAGGATGATGGTTATTTTTTGTTTTTTTTTTCTCTCTACTGGAACCGCGCCCAAATCTTTTGTTTCCAAATTTTGTTTAGGTGTGATTTCACAGGGACTATAATAACTACAATACAGTTCCTTGAACGAAACGTACGTATGAAGGTTTATTATGAGCGCCACTAGGTTCCCAGCATTTCTCACAACGTTTGACAGATGCCTGAGAGCGCCAGGATGTATATTGTATCAGAGAATGTAAATGAGCGATTGGGCCAAGGACGGGGTCCCACGATTTAATTCAATTCACTTTCGATTTATTCTTTATTTAAATTCAACCAGCAGCTGTTCCGCGGCTGTTGTTTCGCGAGGCTTAAGAATTGTGTACCTAGGTATGTTATACCGTGTATGGAACTCAGATTGCTAATCTTATATTGTTGAACGGAGAAATTCAATCTTAGGAACACCTCTCCCGGTTCCCTTTCTTCTCTCTTGCAGTTGAATAAAATTTTTTTTTCTTTCTTCTTTTCGTACAAAATTCACATCTACATCTTTTCTTTTTCTTTTCGCTTTATTTTTCATCTCAATATATCGAAGACTGTATATATACTTTCTCGCCAATATACCTATATATGATAGCTAATTTCCTGCCTGCAATTTTTAGCGAGAAATTAAATGCCCTGGGCGAATATTCAGAATAATATATCAAGAAGAGAAACTCGGCAAGTGATCTTGCTCGTCGAATAAACTGAATATACGTATATTTTTCATTTTATTTTATTTATACGTATATTTTATATTTAAGGAACAAACAATAAACTACAGAGTAGAAAGTCTAAATAGATAGATAATATATGGCAGAACGATCTGAGCTTCGATTCTTTTTTTTGGTTTTTCGAAAAAGAATTTCTAATCGCGACGTAAAATTATCTATCTTTAGGTAATTTAGGTAAATCGAGAATATTCGTACGTTCAAGTACAAAGATGAGATCCGAATGGTGTGAGTATAATAAGAAAGTCTTGGGGAAACGCTCCTCGGTATGAATGAAAGTGAACGTTGATCAGTGTTCAGCCCACGCAACTTAAAGCGACACCCCATTTATGAAGCGATTTTTACTTTCAATGCGTTTCGCAAGTTACGATCAAAGATATTCTTTCAACGTGCGTCCGGTTATATATACCCTAAACTGCAGAGTTCGAATGTAGTAATAATCATAAAAATAATAAAAAAAATAGCTTTAGCCTTGATTCGCGGGCCAATTGATAACGCCTCCGGTGTTATAGTAGGTATACGTCGAGGCATGCAAGTGCAGGTATGTTTGTAGGTATAGTTGTCAGTTTAAATGAAATTCGAAGAATTCGAGCAGCAAATTCTTGTTAAAATCTTAATAACGTTAGTACGTCACGGTAATCCTACGGCAACTAGGCAATTACGCGTCATTACCCTTGCGAGTCAGTCCATGGTAAATTTTTTTGTAACTACAACAATAAAGGAAGAAACTAGGAGATTTTATTACCTGCGCACCAACAATCATTAGGATCGCTTAGGTATAGAATTCTACTAGAACGACCCTGCGCCTTCGCAGATATATAGCCTGGGATCATCATCATCTGCAGTTGCAAAATTGAGGGGATTTTCCTTCTGCCGAGCTTACATACCTCATAGCTTTGAGCAAGTGATCTTGGAATATAAAATATGGGGTAATAAAATCAGCGAGAAAAATAAAGAGAAGAACAAGAACAGAGACTTGACATTATTTCATAGTTCAATAAACTTCGAGAAATAAATCGAGAAATAGTATATAAAGAAAATAATAATTATTTCATTTTTTTTTGTTTTCTTTTTCTTCTCATGAAAAATGATGAACATATCTTCTTCAGCGACATACTTATAAAGGTAGGTACAAATACCATTACTATCTTCGCACGATCACGTAATGTAACGATGCCTAAGGTATAGCTGCTATAGGAGATCTTGACATTAATCGTGCACTCATCTATCAGAATAAAGTACTAAAAAACCACTTCGTATATAGTAAATTGCTATAAGATGATCGTCCAAAGTTGATTTTACACACGTGTATCTAGAAATCGAGGTAATCGCCGGTAGGAATTAGGGTTCTAGAACCTGTTCGAATATAATTTTTAGGGCATAGAAGTGTAATCATTTTTTATTAACGTGGTTATATATAGAAATTTGGTACGAATGAGATAATAGTTTGATCGTCCAATTCCGTTGCATAAAAAATGAATAAAAATCAAAAACAAAAAGAAATAAATGGATAAAAATTGGTTTTTGTGAAAAATCAAACGTTTTAGGCGCTGACTCAATTGTCTTGAGATAATAAGATCGGTGATAAATCCCGAATCTGATCGATGAATTAGAAACTTTTAATCTAATGACGAGCGTGACGCGCGTGCAGATCGTCTGACCTTAATCTCGATTATGCGGAAACACAGACTTCAAATACTGTGTCTCAAATGAATTTAAAATTAATGAAACTAGGTGATGGTTACGCTCGACTGATGTTTAAATACTTTATAGACTAAACTCTGGTACCATAATCTTACATATATGGAAGTGAATAGTAATGCGATTTGCGTGCAAAGAAATAATAGTTATTTATATACATATACGGGAAAACTGCCTTATAGGTATATAACAATGCGTTATACCTGCGTCTATAATACTTCCGTTAAGAAAAAGCGGTGTAGAAAGAAAAAAAAAACCGCACGTGAATACTAGTCAGAGATAAACAGTCTTTAATATTGCGTTAACTAAAACAATGATTATAATACACCGCGCGTTTACTTTCCCTGACACATATATTCGCACAAATATTATACCTATAAGCGGAGTACATATTTGTATACATACCTACGCATTATTGGTACGTATATGTATGTATATATGTCATGTGTTATATACTCATGGTTCTGTAACGATGAAAGAACGAACGAACGACGAACGACGTCTGGATCGAAGTAAAGAACTCGAGGTAAAGACACGGTGCAACGAGAGATCAAGACAAACACTGCAACGCATGTATATATCTATGTGTATTGTATGTATGTACAATACGGGAACTAACGTGGCCCGAGACACGACGAGATGCCAAGCCTGTAAAACCAATCAGTATGCCGCGCGCGCGAGCCACAGAAGGCTTATTTATCTGGCACACGCATAAAATGAGCGAAACCAATGAGTGAGCGTATATATGCATATACGTACTCAACGAATGCAACTTATTATAGGCATATATGTGGCTAATATCGAAATTTACTTCGAAATAACGAATCCACTGGAATTGAAATGAATTGTAAGAAAAAATTTAATTTTTTATTCTTTTTTTTTCTAATCAATTAAACAATAAATTTAGACATTTTATAGATGATTTATTACACACATGAATGTGCAGGGGAATCTTTATTCTTGAAATTATTGATCAACCATATACGTACATACCGATCGTTATCGAGAATATATTACATTCTAGTATATCGATAGACGCAGAAAGTCAGAAACTGGCAGCGTCACCTCCTTGGGATGCAATAAATTTCCTACGTAATTTACATCGAAGAGTATATAGATATAGGAAGCGTAATTTATGAGGAATTTGCAGGTGGTAAATATTTTCGTCACTACAAAACGGATCGTGCGTTTAATGGTATATAGATATATACCTGTATATATTGTATAAAACTGCGTCCCATTTACAAGATTTTTATTCTTCATGCGCATACTTATGTGTACCTATATATATGTGTATAGGTTTAAACACGAAGAAAACATTTATACGTCTTCGCCCAGACCGATAAGCACTAATTACTACACCAAGGCAACACCTCGTTTTGTAAAATTAGCTTTTATACACGATGTTATAATTGGTGATAAAAAAAAATTTTCTTAAAAGATTGATTTATTTCCTTTAATTTAATTTTTTTTTCAATTTTATTTCAAAGCCCTTACTTTACGGTGGGAGTTTATATACGAAGCCTGACGTATTGAGTAGGTGCATTACAGCGGGTGGTAATTCGATCGCGTCCTGCTGCAGTAATTCGTCGGGCTTCAATGACAATTAATACCATAGTTATAGGTATAGATACACATATGTATCGTAGTGTATGTATTATCTAAATGTTAGAAAATTGCGGTAGATCAAAAGAACGCGACGATCATAATCACCATCAATCTTATAAGGTTAATTTATTTATCATCTCAATCCTCCTCCCTGTGACTATAATCCTTGTAACTCCGTCATCTAGCCAACTTCCACCACCACCACAACCTCCTCCTCCTTCTCCTTCTCCTTCTCATAAATATTAATACTTTTTATAAGGAATTCCAGAGCCAGGCACATCATTGCACAGGTGAATTCCAACCCAATGCCAACCACTAACTTATTTAAGTATTATGACCGAACAAACATTAACAACTCTGCACACGTTTTATACTTACGAACTAATTGCAATGAGGTAAGCCTATCGACCATTATACTTACTTCATTCAAGTAGGTATAATAACGTGTGTCGTCGTATATGGATGATGATGATAATAATAACAAATAAATAATTAAATACCGAATAAAAAGGTAAGAATCTCTCCTCGAAGCAAAACTTGAATTTCCGAATACGTATACTATAGGTATGTACAACGGATTCAATACAATCTAAAAGATTTTTTTTTGCTCATCAAAATTTATCACAATCAACCCTTAATACGTGCAGCCATTGAGTAAACAAAAGTCTATATTCACGATTCGAGATGCCACAAGTGTTCTAACGGGGCTACGTCATGGCACGTTACCATACCGCCCAGTAAGACCATGTCCTAGAGTATATGTATACCGAGACTGGGAGTACTTGAGGCCAAAACCTTTTACAGTCTACTAACTAATCGTAAAAGGTATATTAGAATCGTTGTATCGTTTCGACGATTGCTATTTCTAGCGTCATTATACCGATTCGGTAAAAAAAATTCATTCATTTATGTCTATAAAGACGTGAACAAAAAAAAAAGAAATCAAGAACAAAAAGAACGAACGAATGAATAAAATATATTAGGTTTTTGTATTTCGTTCTGAAATTACGATATTCTCTTTTTTTTTCTGGTCAAAGTTGAAGGCTAGTAGTAGAATCGGAATTTTATAACACGGAACACCGAAACACTCCTTCTATTTTATGTCAGTGACGTAATACAGCGTGTAAACACATGCAGTCTTTTTGGTTGTTTGAGAAGGTGTGTGTATATAGGTACATACGTAAATAAAAAAAAAATAATAATGTTCAAACTTATCTCTAGTGTATGTACTAGCCGAGAGCTACAGCAGACACGACGATGGAAAGTAGAGACTAAATTGATGTTGTTAGCCCGCACAGATTTTCTATTTACACTGAGAGATATATAGTCGGAAAAATTTACGTTAACGAAGTAGAAAAATAAAAATGACGAGACTACATTATACCATACATACATATAAGCGTATATTAATGTGCAGGGGACATGTATTAGGAATAAGCTAAATTGCGGCTGACATTCTATTGTTTTAAATCAGAAGAATGTTCTCGGCGCTTTTAATTAATCACGTCTGACACTATATATTTTATATACATATGTGGGATACATAGATACATATTTAAAGTTAAAAGCGAAATCTTACGCCACGGTATCGATCGCGTATCACGATTAACTGTAACACGTACTTGAAAGTTCGTTCTCGTCCGATCGCGGTACGGGAGACTGAATACAAGTTACAAACGGAGTTTTCCAACGCAAACGGACGTAGGTATGTACGTACGTACGTACGTACGTTTCGAATCGCAGTTTTTCTCGTAAAAACTAGTCAGTTCTCGAGTAGGTAGGTAGTCAGTCGCGCGGTCAGTCAGTCCTAGGGAGTCAACGACGACGACATCGACAACGACAACAGAACTCCGGTTCGAGAAACTCCGGGATCACGGACGGACAAATGGACAGATGAACGGACGACGGAGGTTTCTCTAAAAGGCGCAAAAAGATGTCGAGAAATCGAGTAGCAGCTATCCCATACGTGGAGGCGCGAGAGCATATCGCTGCAGGCTTTACGCACACCGAAACAACTCCCCGGAAAACTATATCAGATTTCAATTAGACTTTTTACTTTTCGTATCGTCATATCTACGGATCTAACTTCACTCCATTTCATTTCATTTCATTTCTCTTACACATTTTAACGTAGATAGTTCTCTCAAAAAATTTATTGCTGTTTCCGATACATATTTGCAATAAATTAACAAACAAATGAATAAAAAATTCCACTAGCTTAATACTTAACGATTATTGTCCCACATATTTTTGCTTTCCTCTCGAATTGACGATTCGCTATAATAACCGCACACACGCTTATGAATTATCGTGAAAAAACTTTTAGAACGACGTCAATCAACATGGCTTGAAGATTTTCATTTTCAGCGAGATATTATACGCAGGAGCGAATGCAGTTCGCTGTGATGTTACGGGAATAATAACCGACTGAGAAAGAGATTTGAAAACAGTAAAAATGCACGGAAAGAAAGAACAGGGTTACTGTAATTATATTATACGTATATTCGGTTATGTGCACGTTGCTTGAGGTGATCAAAATTCCTGTTACATCTTCATTGGATTCAGATCCTCGTATTTGTTCGTTATTACGGTTAGAAATAATCTAGTAAACTTTGAGCGTTGATTTTAATATCGGTATTGGTATGATTCTATGTACCTACGCATACGTGTAATATACAGCTGTAGAATAAAGTTGTAAAATTCTCACGGCCCCCGTTCTCTACCTATACAGCTATATATATATATATTATTGCATGAAACGTAAGTAATCTCGAACGGCGATATAATCGGCTACGACTGACTAGACTCTTAGAGCTCAATGCCAAATCTTAAAGAAATGAAAACTGGTGTAAGAGACCTTGTTAGCCAGATGACGTTCAGAAGTTTATGTTACACAGATGTGAGGTATAAGAGTGATTAATTAATTCCTAACTAAGCCATCTGCGTATAAAACTAAATTTTCGACAAATATACGTATAAAAGATCAGCGTCGTAAAAATATCCTGTTCGTTTCTTGTGTAATAAATTAATTAACCGCTACTTCACCTCAAAAATAAAAATACCAAAATAAATTAAAAAACAAAAACAAAAAACACATTAATCACTAATAATTATATTTATATCTATAATGAACGGATTTCGTGGCGATAATTATCGACGATGATATGACGCTGGCGCGTTTATACCTTATTGTATAAAAAAAAAAAAAAAAACAGTAAATAAAAAAAAAACTTATATACCGCTAAAACTCACCAGATTGTATTATACCATCTCACGAAGCGATGTATTCAATCCATAAATAGGTAAGTCACTGATTGCACAGGAAAATCCACTCGATACACGTTTTAAATGTTGTCACTTGAGTTGAGGAGTAGAATAACCTATAACTATTACGTTCTTAAAAACGAATTGTATAGGTATACATATATTGTCAGTCACAACTAATAGTATTTAGTGTAGCTGATTAGATGCGACACATTTGAAAGATTGACGGAAAATATAAGATCCAGTTTTAATCTTATTTCTTTTTGTGATTTTATACCAAAATGCTCACGCGTATTGCGCGATAATCAGTGTTTACATTTGGATATTAAATAAGCCACGCGCGACACGTGCGTTACGCTCAAAGCCTGAGCGGCAAGTGTGGCCGGCGCCCGCTTAAACGACAGTCGACAACTCCTTTTCCCCCGGCACAGCGTACCGCGGACGCTGAGAATGAGAATCAAAATATGTTGTATATCCCGGGGAAAGGCGCGCACCCAGTTATATCAAATTCCAAGAGATTTTCGAAACACCTTATCAAGAAGCGTATAGGTATAGACAGTTATGTATGTAAGTAAATTGTATTAGGAACTGAGGGCAATTAGTTGCTCTAGCTTCCGCCGATTCACTGGTTTAGCAGTGCGAAATATACACGCCTATACAATTTTTTTAACGCGTTAAGTGTAACGCGGAAGAAATAATGAGAAAGGCGAATGGAATTAGGAGCGCGGAACAAAAATAAATTTTCTCATTTTTTTTTGCAAATTTGTTTTAACGATTATAAAATAATTTCAGTTCATGCAGGAATCTTCATGTTATTATTATTATTATTATTATTATTATTATTAATATAATAATTATTATTATTGTTGTTCATTTATTTTTTTTTATTTGACTATATGACCCCTAAATTATTTAAAAAAAAATTTTAATTCAACACCCAGATCTACGATCAAATTTTTTTTTAAAAGCCTAAAAGATAAATCGCATTTATAATAATAATAATAATAATAATAATAATAATAATAATAATAATAATAATAATAATAATAATAAAAAAACAGAAAATACCCAATTCCATTATACAGGAATGTATAGTGGAACTAATAGGCGCACATGATGAACAGAAGAGATTTGAATTAATTGATCACGGTTGTTTTTACCACATTGAATAAAATATAACCCGATTTTTGAAAATATGCTCATGAGCATTTGATACAAAACCATGTAATAATTAATGCTGTTAAGACTGCATTTTAGATATCTTCATCGACATCTGCAATTCGTATTATGCCTCTCTCAATGACTGTGAGTACAATGTAAGGGTGTCGACATTATAGATACCCAAATATCTCACCAGCCTAAATTTAAAACACGATTTATGAGAAATTTTTCCTATACTACTGATTTAATTAAATTTTCACAAACTATTTGAAGAAGAAATATTTAGCATTGCTTCAAAAATTTGTTTTGGCATTAAATTAATGAATTAATGAATTAATTGATTAAACAGAAAGTAACATATTTAGATTTTCTATATCATTTGATAACTAAAACTATATAATAACTAGATCAACTGCAATAAGACTAAAAAAGTAATGGCGAAAAGATATTCGTAGATTAAAGTGCATTTGAATTTCATTCAGGAATTTCAACTGTATTCTTTCCTTGCACTAGCTGAACAGATCAAACAAAACACCATTGGTAACACCTTACTTCGACGGAAAAGAATTGCCCATTGATTCTGAACTTGTTAGCTCTGGATTGTTGGCAATATCCGTTAAAGGATGTGATGCAGGAGATCCAAGATTAGAAGTTGGCATTAGACACAGAAATTCATTTTGGAGTGTCCATCGACCTGAATTATCTAAACTAAACTGGGCTTGTGATTATACACCACAAAATATAGAGAATTACTTGAAGGTTCAGGCTGGGAATCACTACTCAAATAAAGAATTTAACAAATCTGGTATTCCGTCAGCAAATTTAAACCAATTAACTGTTAGTTCCTGCGGTTTTCGTATATACAATGGGGGAGATAAACAATTTTGAAAAAGTAATGGGAGAATAAAAGTCAAACGTTGTAGGTAATTCATGCAGATTCAGACCAACGTGAGGAAACTGATGAAAACTATTTGCGTATGTCTAAACCGCGAACAACTCAATTGAGTGACGATGATCTGGCATCTCATACCACATTACACAAAAGTCGGGCAGAATTTTGTGTGACTATTGGTCACCTCGGAGAACAATCTACATCTGGTAGAAAATACTCAATAAAATTGTTGATAGTACGCTCCTTGGTCTTTGAGCTCAGTAAATGAATAGCATAAGGGAACAGCCAGTATAAGAAAAATACCAATGATAAGATTATAACGCATGTTCTTTTACCAGAAAGTTCAGAACAACCCTCTGGTTCAAAAATTGTCGATGAAAACAGGGAAGGGTATAGTTTAAACTATAAAAACGATGGAGCTAAACGTATGGTATTGCAATTGAGTGATGGAAAGACAGAGAATATCTTTCAATCAGAAGCAATAGTTCCCATGTAAGTGAGTGGAGGTATTTAGTTTTTCAAAAAATTAATTATTCAACCAGAATTTAGTTTATTCGAGTCAACTTTTCCAACATTTTCAGTAAAATGAAAGAAAATGAAAACCTGGCTGCTGTTCCGAAGGCGTACAACATACAGTCTGAAAACTTAGGCATAAAACAGACAGATGAAAAGTTAGCAAGCAGTTCACAAGAAATGCTAATTGTGTTAATGGATGATACTGCGAAAGATAATTAAACGTATTAACTACCTATATCCCATGTTTAAATTAACGACAAATACTTATTCCATCTGGGAGATTGAGACATGAAGTCTTATTAAGGCGAATACATGTATCTGGATTTCAAAACTATTTGACTTTTCGGAATAATATCTAGGCTAACTTGGGTAAAACTTATTTACCTAAAAAAAAAAATTAACTAACAGCATGTATGGATGTACAGACTTAAATTCATCAATAAAATTCCTTATAGATATTTTCTATGTCAAATTTAATTTCTAGAACGTAGAACTAGAACTTTACTTGTTGTATCTAGCATTCTGAGAGAAGTTGAGTTCATTACATGTCTTATACACGTCAGCAAAACCCAAATTCTTCAGATTCAGATTAAAACTAATTGCTCAGGCATATAAGAGCGGTATAGCATAGCTTAATCACGATGACGTTGGATCTTATGAATCAATAAATTCACAAGCAATGAACTTTCTCAACGAATGTGCTATTAGATAATCAGATATATATTTATTTACATTTACTTTCATCTATTTTGGCTATGCACATCATTTTCATTATTTTATTTTCCGCATAATATATTCATGTATTACTTGTGCGCGGGCCAGGCCCATTGATTTGGGGGTTCCTGTTGTATCAAAGGCTCCCACGGTTTCCAGCCTAAGAATTTTCGTGCCAAATGTAATTCATTTTCAGCTTGTATAATTAATTCTTCAGCTTGACCGCGGTTTATGGCTTTTTCAAGCGCTTCAACGCTCGCATTCTGAAATAACATAATCATATATAAATATAATGTTTTTATTCATTAGCGTATGGGTATCTTTTTTATTCGCGCAATATTGAAGATAATTACATTTTTTACGTGAGCAGCTCGTTCCTTGATGATGCTTTCCGTGTTGATCCTATAAGCACAATCTTCGGGCATTTTGGCAACAGCTCGAAGTATTTTACCGTATAACGCGCCCAAGGTATGATGAGGATTTGGGGCGACGGGAAGTCTGGTCAAAAATGTAGACTGAAATGACAAAATATTAAATAATATAGGCTATTAAAAAATGTCATTACCGAATCGATCAAATCTATAGGTTATGTTATGTTGTGTAACACGTAAATGAAAATGAGCTCTACTTTGGTAGGATATCGAAGGGGTATTTAAAAACTTATAATGATATTGAAAAGTACTATTTTGTCACGCTATTCACCTTTTTCAAAGCCCCAGCCATTTTTTACAACACAATAATGAACTTTTTCACTGAAAAAATTTCACCAAAAAACTCGGGTTATATGAAATCGTCTGCTACAATGATGTGAAAGCTTCTGCTTCTGCGCAATGCGCGCGCATAAAGAAAGAAAACAGTTTTTAATTGACTGCTTGCCGTATAACCTAAAAAAATTATACGATTGATTAGTTTATCTTCAGTTCTTGTGAGTTGGTTTTAAATTCTATTAAAATGGAACTCGACAGTGTTAATAAGGAGATCTTAGTTGATCTGGAAGAGAAATATGTTAAAGTACGAAAGTTGCTTGACGAACACAGTAAATTAGACCCTGAAAATGAACCGTATAAAAGCAAATACGCGGCGGCCGATATGCTAAAAGAAATGCAGATAAAACTCGTCAAGATATTGGACGACAACATAACAGAAAACGATAGAAATATAATAACCGCAATGCTTGCAGTAATATGGTTGAATATGGGCATAATTTCGGTTGAAACGGAGGAGCTGGCAGCGGGTGAAGAGCAGTTGACTAACTGTGTGGATCTTCTAGTCGACAGAGAGCTGAGACCAGAAGCAATTTTAGTCATATTAAGCGCGTTAAATCAGCTAGGTATTCTCTGGGCCCAAAGAGACAAACCGAAAACGTCACAAGAATTTTTAGAAAAGGCAGAAAAAATATACAAGGAATTTTCCACCCTTGATAAAAACGATAATTCTAAACCCATACTTATGGCTGAATTATTTAATCTTAAAGACGAATACGATACAAATGCAGAAGACATAATAGAGAGACTACACACTCTGACTTTATATTACTTAGCCCAAATCTACGGTACTCTAAAAGATCATCTTAAATCTGCAGTCTATTGCCATATGACTTTGAAACGACAATTAAACTATGAAGATTTAGATTGCATAGATTGGGCTTTAAATGCGGCTACATTGTCACAGTATTTTATGGAAAAAGGTGGCTTTAGACAAGCCAAACATCACTTGGCAGCAGCTTCCTATATTCTCCAAAAGTACGAGGATGAGTTAAGAAATCTTCAAGATACCGAGGAGGAGGTAGTCGCGGCTAAATGGGAGACTTTCAGACACAGAAGCGCAGACATTGCTAGGTGTTGGGCGAAATACGGCATTTTATTATTAAGCACATCTAAAGAGAGGCTGATGCATCATGCGGATGATGAAACGAGCCAAATGTGCTCTGAAATCAGTAAAATGCAGTTAGATGCGACGTCGGAAGTAACCGAGGAATGTATAGAAAGTTTGCGATTTCATAAGATAGAAAAAGAAATTGAAGGAATATCTAATCAACTGACTGACAAATATGCTTTGGACTTTAATGACGCGAGAATAATATTTTTAAATGCTCAACAATGGCTGGAAGAAGCTAAAAAGTATTATACTTTGGAGAATCACGCTTCTGATCATGTACAAGTTATTCAGGATGTATCACAGCTTTTTAAATATTTATGTTTCTTTGAAGAGGACGAAGATCGACAATCCAAAATGCACAAACGCAGGATTGATGCTTTGGAAAAAATTGTTAAAGAGCTTAATCCACAGTACTATCAAACTGTATGTAGGCAGCTTTGGATTGAGCTAGGAGAAATTTATTGCGATGTATTGGACATAAAACTAGAAAGATTACAAGCTTCTGACGAACGTCCAACTCCTCAGGCTTTGGCTAAGATTAATAATCTTGCTAGAAATTCGATAAAAAATTTTCAAAACTTTTTAGATTCTCTCATTGATCCAGCTACGCATAACTTGCCGGACAGATTTTCCGATGATTTAGTAAGGCCAGCATTATTTGCTTACTTTTTATTAGGGAGACTGTATTATAAAATTATAACACCGGACAAAAATGCTCAGTTAGAGAACCTTAGGAATAGTTTAAACGCTTACAAGTCGTTGATCGGTTACTGTGAGAAAGATCCAAAGGCTGGGGAATTGATGAGTGTTGAATTAAGCGTTTGCAAAGATTTTGTTAGTCTTTTACCATTGAAGATAGAAAAACTAACGAGAGAATTGATATGAGTTGATATCAATGAGGGGTACATATATTTGATTTTTGAACTGAAAATGATTGTAA
This sequence comes from Macrophya alboannulata, assembly GCA_949628255.1. Lineage (NCBI taxonomy): Eukaryota > Metazoa > Arthropoda > Insecta > Hymenoptera > Tenthredinidae > Macrophya > Macrophya alboannulata. The sequence goes on along the minus strand of OX451207.1, from coordinate 9,594,598 downwards.
TATACATCTTTCATAAATTGTTATACATTAATTGAATTATATTTCATCATTTCTCACGCTCAAAGATGAAATAATGTAACAGTAAAAATTAAGCAACGCTTTTTTGATGGCTGTACAGCTTCATTGCACAATGTAAATCTGAATGGTTCTAATAACTCAGTACATTCTAATTGTCAGAATTTTTTGGTACTAGAATAAAATGAAATATCTCAGATTAATTTTGTCTTAGCTTTACGTTATAACATAACGAGATTGTATAGTTTCCAAAATATGTAACTTGTAATTTTTTAAATACACGTAGAACTTTACAGTATCAGATGTATAGCTGTTCATAAATATGCATATGGATGGTACATATATACTTTGTTATGTTTAACAACGAAGACATGCTCTGGATGTATTGTAATAAACTTGTAAGAAATAGACTTGTATTAATAACGTTAATATAATCATTGAATTAAAATATGTATGTATAATTTTTTTTATATCAAAGCTAATTAATAAACTGGAATGAAATGATTTGTGAGTAGTAATTTGTCGATGATTAATTATATTTATCACATATATTTATTTTATATAAACCTTGTAAATACCAAAGATTGTGCGAAACCAATAAATGCTTATCACAAATACTACTGTTTTAACTTATCTAACATTCATAGAAGAGATGATCTTTTTTTTTTTCCTTTACTTTTTAAGTCTTACATCATTTAAGAAAAATTATTGTATAATTGTAGTTGTAAATATATTCAAAATCATAGCATTTGGTAAATGATTGCTCTCAATATTATTGATTCAACAATCTTTAAAAAATTGATCTTGTTTGTAATTTGATCGATCCTTTCGAAGGAGCCATTTCTCTTCCATAGGACAAAATTGAATTTGAGTCACTGATTGATTGTGAAGACAAATGAATTTTATACGCCTATTATGAAATCGAATTTCTTGCAGTTAGGACACTTTCGAAATGAGCGATTCAATTAATCTTAAGACGAGTTACGACTTAATTTCTAAGGATCAAGTTAAACTTGCATCCGTATCTCTTCTAATCTCATTTTTTGTTAATAATTACGGAATAATGTCCTTCGAATGAGACAATAAGCTGCAAATGTTATGTGAAAATTATCAAAAAAAAAAAAAAAATTCATTTGTAATACCACAATGGTCGGATTATAAAAAGTATTCAATATTTCGTAAGTTAAAACACTTCGTTTAGTTCAACTTTATGTCTAACATTACTAGATACTTTTTTTTTTTTTTACAAGAAAACGAATAAAAAAATAACATATGTAGAAGTTTCTTTGGTAATATGATGTTAGATAGAACATCATATCTGAACTCAGTAACCAGAATCATAAATTCAAATTTTATACAAATTCTGAGTACAAAATATACAAATGTACTTGACGTACATGTCTATGTTAGACACCATGTAATGATAATCAAGCAATATATTTACGAGACTGGTATTTTAAGAATATAAGAAAATAAAAATCCAATTTCGTCTCTAAATACTGCATTAGTAACTCGTTACGTTTTCTGTTTTCAGAGCCGCCTGATTGCTGTTTTAATAATTTGTCGTTTTCATTCATTAATTTTGTTGCTGATTGATCTTACTTTACAGTCGATAGCATTGTCGTTACGTTCATAATAAATAACGAAAATCTATTAATTATATAATAATATCCTAACATTTTACAAGCAGGTACGTATGATAACTACATGTATTTAAATCAAAGGTTCGTTCGAACCTGCTTATACTACTTAGTATCTATTTGGGTGTTTTGTGTATGACACGAAGGGAGGTAGGATGTTCATTTATCATATTTCCACCTGCTTTAAAATTAGTCTATATATCATTTACGTTTCGAGTTAGCAATACCAAGTGGGTAAGTTTACTTCCATCAAATATTCATCAAATAATAAAACCTTAAATCTTAAGTAGATATATAATCTCATTCGATTAATCAAACTGATTTAAATATACCTTACCAGCAGGTATACATTTCCCTACTATTATAATAGACAAACATAATTTTTTTCTCCAAGTTTTACGACCACCATAGAGTGGCAATAAATTTTTTTAACCAAAGAATATCGTACTATAATTCATCTCAAAAATTAACATCGTTGCTCAGTTATTATTATACAACTAATTTAAATTGCATAATAGAACGATTCCTCAAACTGTGATATTCGATTGCCAAACATTAAGATTGTCTCTAGACAGCAAATACTGAACACTAAATTCTTTTATTCTATCAGAGTTGATTTTTTCTCTCAACACTATGTGGCTTTAACAAGAAATTGGTATTGCTAATACATTAGTGAAAAAATAATAATAAAACTATAAATTTCTTAAACAGGTGGTTAATCTTAATCAGTAATATTTATATTAGCACACTTTAAGTGCTGGTCACCCCTTTGCGTGCCACAAGTAAATTTAATACAGGATGTTTTCTAATATATCCAACAGCCTTTTTATGAGTTACCATTGTAAAATCGTAACCGTTACACTGAAGAATTTTGTCATGCATTCTCAAGCCGGATTTTGCAGCTGGCGAACCTTCGTGAACTTCCGTCACATAAATACCCTGTGAAATAAAATTCATTTTATAAAATAACCGCAACATATGCTCACAGAGGGAACCTAAAAATAAGAATCTTAGAACTGAAAAAGGCTCTAGAAGTATTCAGTTTTGAGTATTTGGGCTGGTAGTTAGCTGGGAGATAAGAAAGGAATTTTTATGCGTTTTGACCAGACTCAAGAGACTGTGGAGATTAAAATTCAAATAATGAACTACTGCAGTATGGAGAGAAAGCAATTAGTCTAAAAGCAATGTTGAGAGTCATGATTTTCAAATGATGATAAATAATCATACGTTATCTGTATAGCCTTGGGGACTTTTTCTAAAATCTTGATCGATTCCTCCGCCAATTTTGAATCCGCATTTCATGACCTCTTCCCCATTTGCATCGATTTCTGCCTCTTTATGGAGCGTGATTGGAATCTAGAAAACAAAAAACAAAAAAAGAATTCAAATTATCATACCATTTAAAAATAGAAATGATGCCTCTTTAGAATTGGAGAAAAATAATAAATAAAACCTAAACTAAAAACTAAAATTCCTCTCGAATATGGGATTTCGGCCAGAACTATAAAAAAATTATGAAATTATATTCCTAAACAGGAAATGGTCAAAGGCATAAAATCAACTGTTTATCATTCGTAACACGATACACTCCAGACATTAATTTCAAATAAATATGAAATTCATTGGAATCGGTATAGAAATTCCAATGTGTAAAGATGCAGGTTTTTTTAAAAGTAATTAACTGCATGATGAGATGTCAACAGAACTGCACCGGTCAGTTATGGGGACACACCTCATAGCCGGAAATTATGAGTAATCCGTTATTGAAGTGATATATTTGTGTTCTTTCGGAGCGGAATTTTGTTGGATGTTTAAAAAAAGCGTTGAGCTAGATGTAGAATGTATTCGATATGTTTTGACCAAACGGGGGAGTAATAAATATTATTTGAAGTTCAATTTAGATAGAAATATTTGTAACACTTGTTAAAAACTTCTAGATAAGAGGAGGAAAATTGTTAGTCTGATTTATTACTCACGCTTAGGCATTCCATTGCCGTACCGGCCTGGTGTTGAAAAGCCATTTTCGCACACATTTTTAATGATGATATTTACTTCTAACGGTCAGAATGAATAAGATTAATCAAAGAAATATGTCTTCAATTACTTATTACTACGAACGATCTTTGCCCTAAGATAATCTGTCGGAACTGTCAGCTAACCAACTAGAAGTGTATGCAGTTAGTAGTGGACTAGTGACGCGGATACTGAGTCAGATTTACCAACCAATTTTATGCCCCTTTTGATTGTTACCAACATGCAAACATAAGTCAGAAGTATTCACGTGGGGTTCTGCGTATTAGATTTCTTTCGTATACAGTTTTCATTCGTATTCCATTTCCACGAGCAGGATGGCTGATGATGAATTCGACGGAGACGAGTAATGTGCATTTTATAAATCATCATAATTAAACTATAGATATTAAAACGAGCCGTAAGATCCAAAGGCATCTGTCAAAAGGTTATGTTAAGTTAGGTTAGGTTATTTTCATTGTTTGACAAAAATTTTAGGCTCAGATTTGCATATCTTGTCGAAGGTCATCTACACGGCCAGTAATTGACTACAATTTGTTAAAAATTAAACCCTTTCATCCTATTTTGTATAAAACGATTAATCAATTGGTGTCTTATCTCATTCTAGGCCTGTCGACGACTTTGACGACGTCGATGATGACGATAACATTGAATTGGAACAGCAAGAAGAGGATGGAGAAAATATAGAATTATTAGCGGCAGGTGACGCATCTGGAAGTGTCCAGAAATCAAAAAGAATCACGACAAGATATATGACAAAGTAATAAGCTCATAAATTATTTTAACATTATGACTTGCGAATATTTTTCAATTTTTGATGTTTGTCGAAATTTATAATCATATCGTTACATATAATACAGGAAGTAGAGTTTAAAGCTTGTCATTATTGTTTACAGGTATGAAAGGGCAAGAGTATTGGGTACACGAGCGTTACAAATAGCAATGTGCGCGCCTGTGATGGTTGAACTTGAGGGTGAAACTGACCCGCTACAAATAGCAATGAAAGAACTTAAACAGAGAAAAATTCCAATAGTTATTCGTCGTTACTTACCTGATAATAGCTACGAAGATTGGGGAATTGACGAACTTATTATAATCGACCATTAGGTCATAAATATAATGAATTTATAAACCGATTTAACTTTCTTTTCTCACTATTCGGTTGATTTCAACAAATATTCATAAGAAAGTCACGTTTGAATTATAAACATAATTTTTATTGTTTTTTCTAATAAAAGTTGTTAAAAATTGTTTGTTTTTTTTCATAATTGTGTTGAACAAAAAGATAATGGTCATCGAATTACTTATCATTAAATTTTGCATATAAATACGATCCTCAATATTACTAAGTATTGAGAATTTCAAAGATCTAGATTATGGCAAATGAAAACAACGATCGATAATTAATTATTATGCTATTCAGTAAGTGTATTTTGAAATAAAAATATATTACATTGGAATATACATGTGTTTTTTAAAACACTTAACCGTGTGGCAGAAATCTTGTATAAAAGAATAAAACAAAAATGATACACTCTATACATGTTAAAAAAGCAGTATAAAGCCAGATTTCAACAGAGTTCAAATTTTTTAAGTAGACATGTCATACAAAGTGAAGATAAAAATGTAAATATAATTCATCTTGTACAGCGGACCGAGCATGAATATCGTAAAAGAAATTTATCGTTAAATGCTGATATCTAGTACGTTATTTTATAGGTACATTCTTCAGAGTAGTAGATACAATTTTTCCTCCAGTTTTAGTCAGTAACAGATTGCCACTCCACGCAGCCTCACCGCTACCATTCACAACAAGATCAGCCTGGAAAAAACGATTTTTCAATTATTATAAATTAGGTGATACAAAAAATTCGATGGAAATACAGATAGAATGAAATTTACCTGAAGCTTCTCCCAGACTTTCTTTTTCGGGTTCAATACTTCGTCTGGTGTTCCAGTTTCGTATCCTTCTACCACAACTTTTTCCCCAGCTGCACTATCGGTGGGCGGTTCCAAAGGCTCCACTTTTTTGGTAGGCTCTTCCCTATTTTTAACATAATGATTAATAAGGTAAATACAACTCTCAAATAATTGATGAATGGTTCCAAAGTAAGGTTTTTTTGTTAAATATTAGACCATCGAATCAGCAGCAGTGTTATCAAAGTCTTAATGCGAAGAACTTAATACATGATTATCAAAGACTTACACAGATGCACACAATACCATTCCATGAGACTGAATGCCTCTAAGATTTGCTGGTTTCAGATTAGCCAAAACGACGACTAATCTATCCTGCATTTCTTCTAAGGGTACGTAATTTGCTAATCCACTGACTATGGTACGTGGCCCACTTGCATCTCCTAAATCAATTTTTTCAACATACAAAGCATCGGCATCAGGATGCTTTTTCACTTCCACAACTTTACCAACTCTGATATCAAGCCGGGAAGGTATAATTTCATCAATCTGTTCTGGAAGAAAATTTATCTAGATTTATTCTCACGAATACAAGCATTGAGGTATATCTGCACATTTTACAGCTCCATGTAGCCAAAGCTGAACATGAATCAATCATAAAATTACTTATTAGTAATGATTGCTAAGAAATTACTAACTCTCTTTCTGTGGTGGAGGATAGGCTTTACTGTTCAAGCTTTTGAGCTTAGGGTCCGATTCAAATTCCTTGCGAATCGGGTCCAAAAGTCTGTTGACGTAAATTTCAACTGCGCCTTTCAGATCACCAGGATGTATCACCTGGTCCGCAAATGCTGCTTCAAGATCTTCATATTTATCAAATGAAATATCGCCACCTGAGAAATAGGTAATGTTTTTATTAATTTTGAACTAAAAACTTAATTTCAGAGCTAAACAACAGAAGTTTATTTTCTAACATCTTACCAAACTCTTCACTTCGCTTGACGATATATTTTTCGCCATTTTTCATTAATGGAAATATAACGTGTTTGGAAAAGGCTAGAATTCCATTTTCAGATATATTCCCAGGTTCGCAAAATGCTTTTTTCAACTTCTTTTTCACAGCTGCTGCACTGTCCAGAAGATCAATCTTCGTGTCTTCTTCAGATGACGACATCTTTGCCCCCGTCAATCCTGGTACTGTAAAAGAAGAGAATATTTACATGACTTAACAATCGATGATAAAATACAGTTCAATATGTATTCAAAATTTTCGCTTACTCATGGGATTCATGAAATGTACACGTTTCTCGTAACCCAGCATAGGCAAATATTTTTCAGCAAATGTAAATATCTTCCTTTGATCAACCCCTCCAAATTGACCATCAACTTTAAGATATTCTTCATCCAAAGCCTGCAGTCCAGGGTACAGTAACCCAGAAAGCAAAGCGTTTGCAACTTGCTTAACTACTTCAGCTCCAGCCTTCTTTGCATCATGCTCTGTTACCAGAGAACTTAATCGGTATACATCCAAGGTGTATTCTCTGAAAATGAGAAGACATGCAATTATAAATTATCATCCCCAAGATACAATTTTTTCCAATAGTCGTATCTAATTTTTTTTTTTTGTAAATGTTGAAACACCGATAATCTATGAAAATTTGATGTTTTTTCTCAAGTTTTTCATAATTATATTAGCATTTGGCCAAGCTGTGATTGAATTATTCAAGAAATAACAAGTTACACTGAATATTATTGATCTTTTAACGTTTTTTTTTTTATCTTTGTGTGAGAAATAGGAGATCCCTTACTTGGACAATTGGTAATCAGATCCCTTGACGAACTTCAGCTTATCTATCGGAACTCCAATAGATTTTAGCATAGATTTGATCACAGCTTCGTAATATTGAACTCTCAAGGCAAGCAGGTCCCAAGGAGCCTTCATATTATCTAGGTAGGCGTGAAGGTCGGCGAACAATATTGTAACTTCAACTCCAGCTCGAAGGAAGTCAGCAATTTTCGACATTGGAGTAAAATAGCCAACATGGGGTCTACCGGTGGTCGCAGTCCCCCAGTACAACTTTAGATCCCTTTGTTTCAGTATTGTTTTTAGTTTCTCATCTCCAAGCCATTCGGATAAATTCCTGGTGATCAGCTGGTGCTTCTCTTCCCACGTTAAACCACTCATTTTGAAGAACCAGCAAGAACTGATCAGAAAATTTAGAACTTCAGAGACAAAGTAGGAAACGGGATGTGGCTAGTTTCAAGGATTTTAAATGCACAGCTGAATACGTCAATTACTTGGAAATACATTGGAATGGGATTTACAAGGAGAAAGCTATAATATCACTAGGAATTATTTAATGCAGACTCAATTATTCAGTGTATAAATCTAGAAGCTTATGATGAGAAGCTATATTCAGTATTAATTACATAATACGATTTTTAATGACAGAATGAGGTGACGCGACGTGATTATAATATCTATGGATTGTTCTTTAGCCAGGTACTTATCATTTGCGGTAAAAAATTCTATGACATAAACGTAAAACAGGGAAAATCCTATGGGGAAAAACCAAATTCCTTTTCATACAAGCGATAGTGTTGTGTACAGCGCATGCGTGAGCTCCACGTGCACGGCTGTCAGATGCTCCGTTAACCTGACGCAATTTTTTGCGATACTGACACAAATCAGGATGAAAAAATTTATTGGATCTTCAAAACATGATAATATGTCAATTTTTGACAGTATTTATTGATCGAATAGAACGTAAAACTACAATTGACCGCACAATGTGTCGGGCAATATGCGAATAGTTTAAACACGATATGTCTCAAGTTCAGCTAACTAAATGATGAATCAAGATAACAAGCTAAATGAACAAACATGTCTGGAAAGAATACACACAATTTTGTCGTAATCTGTTGATTTCAATATTCTTTTAATCCAAAATACCGAAACTAACCTTACTTTCGATTCTCAAAGCTGCATTCGGAATACCTTGGAATACCTGATGGTCGACGGAGGTAGTCGTGCCTACTTCCGTACAAACGTCATGAGTATTCGTGACAGAACGCGCAATCTTTCGGTACGAATTGGCGACTGATCCTTTCTATGCAAAAAAAAGCGTTTTGTTATAATGTGAATGGGTGCTGCGTGTTTGAAGGGACTTCAACTAGTCAGTTAACCGGTCGTTTTTTACCTTATAACCATTCGAATAGGTGATATTAAATCAGTATTTATGTCGGAAAATGTTTCAAGTAATGCCATGGATCCTTTCCAGGTAAATAATTACATTTATCATTATTTTTCATCATTTAAAGTGTTGAATTAGTACGTTAGAGGTTAAGATGACAGATTGCGTTATGAAAGGCAATTGCTTTTTTTATGTTTTAGAATCCCGAGGCCAAACCGTTACAAGAATTAAAATACAAAATAACCAACGATGGTGTCAATCGAGAGATACCAGCTCTGGTAAGTCCAGGAACAAAAATAAATAAATTCTCGCAAAATTCTCATTCCAAAATATTGTATCCAAGTAGCAGCTGTGTCTTTATAATTTTTCTAATTGCAATCCAATTAGTTTATTAATTGCGTAACATTACCCAAGTCTAGTTTACCCATTTTAAACTCTCCTATTATTTTGTCAAAGCTTTAAAAATCGTTGGATCCTTTCCGCTTTCGTTGTTTAACTGTCTAAAACAATCCCTTCTTTTACATTTTTGCCTGTCTTAAAAACATAAGTCATAACTTCATTACATTTGAGATTGAGGTTTATTTCAATTTCCTAGAGCAAGCACTGGGTAGAAAAACGTTACTACCTTTACTATGTCATGCCAGAAATCTACACAGATGATGGAATTGAAATTATGGGAGCATTGGAAGACTGGCTGGAGCTAGTTGATCATATAACACAAGATTTAAAATGGCTTTTGAGTCTTCCACATTTTAAGTAAGTAAGTCTGTTAACTTGGCGAGTAATTTCTGCGAGATTTATTCAAAGAGTTGAAGAAAATTCTATACGGTATAACAGTATTACATTTTGTTGATTAATTTTCTATGCAAGCTTATCCTTATTTTTTGTATCTGCATGCAGTTCTTTTTTCTTCAACGTTAACAAGTTACTTATTTTTTCTTTTCAGGTTTTGGTCTCATATTGTTTACGAGCCATCGATAACTAATATGTTAGTATCTGTCCTTCAAGAAAGTCCGCCGTTTTATGCGCTTGAGAATTTTCCAAATATTCCTAAGATGAAAGATGCTTTGAATGTGCTACAGCAATTGGTACTGTTAGCATTTGTTCGGCTAACTACAAGCAAAGAGAATCCTAAGGATTATATGAACCCTGTTATACAGGGAAATTTACTCTATGACAACTACATATTTACCGTTGCTATTATGTGGGACCTTTGTCAACTATACGGAAGAGAAAACAGGAAAACAGTTGAACATATTATAAACACGCTTTGCAAACTGCAACCTCTGTATAAAGATGATTTGGAAAAATCTATTCCATTTCTGATTCAGGTGAGATCTGATGAACAACTTCAGGGAGAAAGTAAAATTAAGAAAAATTGTCTAATTTTTCTTTGTTTACTCAAATATATGAATTATTTTTCTAGGTATTTCGAGGGATAGAACAAAGGTTTGAAGACTGTCCCATTCCTCTGTCAGGTGAAGTTGTCTCATTATGTGAGAGAGGTGGAGCCAGTGGGGAAATAAATTTAAACGTGCTAGAAGACCATATTATACATCTTTTGGATGTATCTTCTAGTCTTACTATTTTTCTAGAGATCTACCCTGCAGCGGCAAAGATTTTTCACAAAAAAGACTTTATGAATAGGTAGCAAATTTGATTATCACAGGCTCAGTTTTCAGCTAAAATTGACTCATTGATAATGAAAACATACTTAACTGTTGAGCTTTTCAGAATAATCTCAGTCTACGAGAATATTATACCAGAAATGTACAAAAGGCTTGAGCAGCTGGCATATAATGAGGAAACTATGGAAAAATATTTTGAAATGGAGCATCGATTGGATGTAGCCAGGGTCGAGTTGCTAAAATTGTATCGATCTATAATATTTGTATCGATAAATAACATTCTGGAGAAAACGTAAATTGCTTAGCATTAATAGTCAGCGCTATAATTATTGCTGCTAAACCTTCATTATCAGTATTGTTTACTCGGAATTTATTTATTACAGGAATGCGTTATCTGAAGTTGAGATAAAGGAACATGTTGATAATTATCTCGGTGTTTTACTAGATGCATTGTCTGAAAAAGAATTCATTAACGATTATCATCGGATGTATCCACTTGACATGGATCTAGACGTTTTAGCACATATTTGCCCCGAAGTGTATCCTTTTCAGTATTATTTTTGAACTTGAACATCGTATCACCTTTAACGACAAATTTCCTTGACTATGTGTATTTAAATACTTATCAGTGATGCGATGAAGTGTGACTTTATTCTGCAGTCTTTGTATGCGTCATTAAATGACACGAGTCAGAAGAGACACATTGGAGATAAATCGAGTTCAAAGCAGAACCTTCCTGTAGGAGAAAATAATTTCGTAAGTGAATAAATACTCAGAATTCAGAAATTTTCAGTTTTTACTAATCATTATTTATTTTCAGGAAAACGTGGCTGGTCCAAGCTGTATACAAAATAGTAAACCTTCGACCAGTAAAGATTCCGCCAATGAAACGTCTAATACTTCTAAGACTGGTGTGGAGCTGGCCTCCCTTATAACTGAAGTTAAAGATATTCTACCACATCTTGGCGAGGGATATCTCGAAGTTGGTATTTCCATTATTTTAATAGTATTAGTAAAATATCTGTCTTGTTTTCACTCTAATAACTTGGGATTATTGTCTTCCAGAGATGTCTGAGGCATTATAACAATGATAGTGCATCTGTGATAAATGCTGTTTTGGAGGATTCACTCCCACCTGATATCAAGGAGCTGGATCCAACATTACCTCATATACCACCTGACCCTATGGTATTTTATACCTTAATAACACTTTTGAGGAATTTACATATGATACTTATTTCTCTATCTATATTTTCTTTGAACTTAGGAAGCATCAGTAGCAGTAGATCTAGCTACAGGCGGAGAGAGATTAAACGTATTTGATAACGATGAATTCGATGTCATGACGAGGGATCATATCGATGAAACCAGAGTACACAAAGGCAAAAGGTGAGAATTTTATTTAGATATTCTTGAATAAACTAGATAGGCAAACAGGGACGAAGAAACAACAGTTTCAATTATTTTTTTAGTGTTACTTATATCATTCAATTTCGTTGTACGTGCATATGACGAAACATACTGATAGAAGAACAGTAGAGATTATAATTGAATTTGCTTCGTATAACGCTGGGATGTTGAGATGGTATTAGAGAAATAATAATAAAAACTGCAAAGTTGATAGAAATCGAATATATTTACAACTTGCAATTACAAGATATTGATATCAATTTTGTTATAGTAACTATTTTCTATTATAGTGTATATGCAATATAGTTTCATATTAAACGATATTGTTTAGAAATCAAATATCTAATGGCAGATGCGTGTATAATTTAAAGTCTCTAGGCTGTGCTTCATTATAGTATACAAAAAATATATTACTTTTAAGCTATCAGCAAATAATATACATGAAAAGGCACCTGTAAAACATATTTTCAGTTATTATATTATTACTGAGTAAGTAATTAAAAAATTAATAAAATACGTTAGATTTTTATGTGGATATCAAGTAAACAAATAATACCATGTAATCTGGCCAAGTTCTAGGCATTGTACTCTTATTAAACTTATAGTAAGATACAAGAAATGAAAAATACATTTCTTTACAAATAAGAATCAAATTTACAGAATATTAGGGCTTACGTATTTGAGAAGTACATTTCAAGTATTCAAACTTTGAGAAATCAAACTCATTATCAATGTGAATAAAAGTATGAAAATCTTTAATCTTCATTGTATTTTCGCTATTTACAGAAAAGGTAAGCACAAGAATTTAAACGAGCTGCTCAATGACAAATCTTATAAGGAAGGTTTGAGCAACATGTATTCCAAATATAGTTTAATCGCCGACGATTACGAAGATGAATACGATGACACGTACGAAAGTCACGATGTTGGTTTAAGCGCTCGTGACGAACCAACGGAAATGGATGCCCGACCATTTACCGTTCCAAGGGTCAGTTATAAACTCAGCTAAATAATTTTTTCGTTAAAAAACCCAATAGAATAATTCTTAGACATATCGATAATAATTCTCAGTTGTTCGCTGTGATTTGTCAAACCAATGTTCTTGATAAAAATGATACAAATAAGCCGTTTTTTTTCATATCAGGTGCTGCAATCAAGAAACAAGAATGGAGCTGTTTCGGAAGATGAAGAAGAACAAGAGGAAAGTGCGAAGACGGGCCCGAACAATGACCGAACACATTTTGTGCAAGACCCAGCTTTGTTACGTGCTAAAGCTGAACAGCGTAGGCAATCCAAGCGAGGTGACAATACCAAGAAACCTGCTGCAACACAAGAAAAGGATGTTATCGGTGAGCTACTTGTTGTAATATTAAAAATCTCATTGCATGTTGTATTTTATTGTCAGAATTGCATTTGTAAAACTTAGTTCTTGTCACAAATTCGGTTTAAAATTGCTACACATAAATAATTGAAGATAAAGGCAAAAATGTTAATATTTATAGCAAATTAGTGAATTTTTCCCATTTTTCAGGCAAGCCAAAGGGTCAAGGCCAAGAGAAGTCAGTAATCATAAACAGGGAAAACAAAAATGTGCACAAATCGTCACGAGCCAATCATAATCGTCGTACAGGTGCTCAATGGAAGCGAAACCAAGGGATGGTACCTTCTTAGGGGCAGAATTTAGAGCAAATTATTCACTCCAATATATGTACCATCAATAATTGTCGTATTAATAACTCGCTGATTGATTGTTGCCAAAGAAATATATCATCATAAATTATCTAGGGTAACTTATTCTACTTTGGAATAAATTTATCCCAGAATTTTTCAATTTTATTTTTGTTTTCAAATTACGCATGGCAATGGTGAAAATATTGCATGTTCATCAGATCAAATAAGTTAGAGAAATATATGAGAGAAATAGAAATGCGTTCATAATCTTTTCGAAAGTAATAAAGATAATCTCAAGGCAATAGATATCATGAATGTTAACAGCTCTTGCCTCAGGCTAACTACTCAGTAACATGAAGAAAAGCTTACGTATTTACATAACATTTGCTGCTACATAAATTTTTTTTTACGTAATTTTTTTCTTTGCAATAAAATAATAATTATAAAACAGATTATGATTACTTAGAATGAAAATAATGTAGATAGTATCAATAATTTTTTATCTCTTGTGAATTACTTAAATCTTCTAATTACCTATATTCGGATGGCAACTTAGTAACATAACTATGTTATTTTTAGTGATGCGAATTAAAATAACATTCATATTGACAGTATAATTTTTTCTTCGTCTCATCAATGTTATAGCATCATTTAAGCCACTTACAGAACTTAGAAGTTTATTGTATTGTCCAGTGTAACTTTTAAAACAGATCGTCTAAGAATATTGGGTTCTTAAAAAGGTATTATTAACTAATTGATAATTTGTGCAGTTTGCATGAAATTTTTGTAATCTATCAATTGTTTGCAGAAAAAAATGTATAACTGAAATGTCACACAAACACAATTGTGATTGTATTTCTACTTTCCGGCTCTCACTACTGCTAACATATGAACGCTACTTACGCCGTTGTAATAAATTGAATTCTTTATGATCAACAAGACTTTGGAAGAGAAAAACTAACATACTCACGTAATCAATTATCTCTCACAATAGTAAGGGCTCGTATTTGATTCATGTGATCAGTAATCAGTTTTTGGTACTCGTGCTCAGGCATAATGGCACTTCCGGGTGAATCCACTGAATTTTGTACAGGCATTAGATGGGTAAACAGTCTTGTGGTATTGCCATAATAGTCTAACTGAATCATAATCAATGCATGAATGCTAGGTTTGATATATTCCAATCTCTTATCCAAAAATGTTGGTAATTCAACGAGTAGCTGTGCATGAACAGTTTTCAATTCTCTCGCTGCAGCTTCTTCGGCTCGACGTTCTCTTTCTAACTTAGCAATATGGTTAGCAGTTCTGTCTCTTTTTTCTTCTAATTTCCTTACGCGATTGTGAACGTATTTCCAATTAGCTACTAGTTCTTCTCTTTTGGTAATAGCTGCGGCAATTATCGCGAATTCATCACGCAGTTTCTTCAATGGTTCTATAAAAGTCTTTTGGCAGAGGTGAATCATTTCTTGAACTGTTTTTCCGACCTGAGATAAAAGTCAATTCTGTTGTTTAGTTTATATTGAAATGAAAAAACGATTTGTTATTGTTCTGTGGAACCTGTGGGGGTAAAATAGTTAGTATTTCTTTTCGCTTCAATCAGAAGGGCCGAAAGAAACTAACTTTGAGATCAAACTATCAACAGTATATTAGAAGTTAGTAACAATGGTGGCATTAAAATAGCATTTGATTACTTACTTGAGTAGTAACAGAGTGATAGTCTTCAACTATTCTTCTGAACTCATCGCTGAGATGAGCTAGACCACTAATACTCAAATTCAAACTTAGTCGTTGATCGGCTCGGTCCAGATTAGCAACTGCTTCTAAATACTTCTTCATTTCTTTAGTAAGTTTTCGAATCGTGTCTTCAGCACTATGAAGATATATGAAACATGAATACAAGTAAAGTTTAGAACTTTTTAAATCATTGAATTTTTCCCAAATTTTGAACGAAATAAATTGTTAGAATTAAGCTATAAATTGTGCTGACAAATTTTATTATCTAACTGAAACTAATTAAAATTCTGTTTTTACAAATTGGAATTTTTTTTCAATTGTATTTACTGTATAAGTCTTTGGACAGTAACGTCTAAGTCTCTATCTTCGGCATGGGAAAGCAGGGGTGGCGCTGGAGATGGCCTCTGCGTGAGGTGGTTTCTCTTCAACGGATTCCTGATGTTAAAAGTTACGTATTTATGGTTAAATATTTATTTAAACAATTATAATAGTTGGTTTTTATTAATTGTTTAGTCTAACTTACCACGTCATGTTATGTCCACAGTGAAGTTAGTTATCATAATCAATGTCCTCCTTATCCAAACTGATAACTGCAAATGCCATATTACCGTTAATTAAACGTTGCTACGTGGTACATCGTTCCTAATTAACTGATTGCATGAATTGCCATTACGTATTTACGTCGTTCTTGAAAGTCGGAGAAGTTGCTAATGAATTCAAGATAATTTCACATACGTATACATATTTATCCTTGTGTATCTATGCGAATTAGGTTCAGTTCACAGGGTAAAACCATTTGATTTCACAGTACGTCAAACCCAAAAATCAAAGTGATTATTTACAGATCGACAAAAGTACAGAGTCTATTGACAATCAATTTATTAATTACTCATTCTTACATTAGACATTAAAACCAGCTTTAGGTTCAAATATACATATACATATCTGCAGAACTGCAGCCTCGTGACAGCCACATAATCGTCGGATAATGATCATCTTCACTTTAAATCTATGATGGCTTTACCGACAGTACAGAAATCACTTGCGTGATCCATGCAGCTTGATAGAGGGCGATACCATTCGTCAGCCTGTTGGCGCCACTAGCCGAGCTAGAGGGAGCATTGACATCTACCGTTGACTGAAGAATATAAAGATAGCTCACCTTATGGACCTTCGAGAGCCGACTAAAATTCGTCGCGAGCTAGCGCCCCCTCACTAATTGCGTTGCTAATTGTGACGGCGTATTCAGCAACTGAGTTAAAAATCTTGAAACTCGCTGACGTTGTCTGAAGATCTATAAAGTTGGCTCGCCTGATGGGGAACTGTGAGCCGGGAAAATGGGCTTGGGGATATGAACAGTGTCTGAATTTATCGACCGAAATAGCATTGCTGTATATCTACCTATATTCGCACACGCGCGTCGATTAAGCCCATAACGAGCCTAATTGGGGTAAAAATGAAGAAATAATCGGTGAACTTACACCTAAATTTGTTTATTTAATATCAAATAAACTATTGACTACCAAACGATGTTATTAGGCTACCAATCACCACCAATCACCCACCAAACGATTGGTGAAGTCGACATTAAAAAAAGCTTGAGTCGCTCGGCCAACTTTATGTAGATAGCAGTGACTTTGAGCAGTCCTGGCAATGCTTTCGTATGTGCGTATGTGACAGTTCATCACAGCGAGGTTATAATGTTGTATACTTTTTTTTAGCGCGGCAAAATGGACGGTTCATTTTAATTCGTAGCCTTATCAGTGATACAGTACAGTTACAAAGATCAATATAATCATTCGAAAATGTCTCAAGGACAGAAATTATTTGAAAAACCAAAAGTCCGATTTTCTCAACCTTCGGAGGAATCTTCTACAAATTCGGAAAAACCTGACGAACCATTTCATTCTACATCTAACAAACCTCGTATTAGAAGCATCGTCGTCCTCGATGAACCTTTTAAAATAATCTACAAAAACGGAGATCTTCCGAGTACTTCAAAAGCAAACGGCGTTGAAACAGATACACAATATTCATTCAAACCTACCTGCATAGCCCAATCGTCATCTGACGCTAATATTAAAAAACTTCCATTCTCAAATGGTCTTAATGCTCTCTCCGAAATTTTAAATAACCAGTCTGACTCACCCAATGTCCAAAAATCACTGCCATGTACAAATGATTCTCAAAATATTACCCAAAACGATCATTTTAATCCCAAAGCGACCGCATGTCTAGCGACGGTTTTGAATGGTACAGAAAATTCCAAGTCTTTGCCATCTGCAAGTAATTTGAAGAGTTCTAATGCCACTAAATATAAAAGTAGATTGGAAAACTCTGCAACTTCTAAACCCTGCCCTCTTGGAACTGCGACAAAAAGTACAGGGCAAGTTAAAACTGGTGCAATTCCCAAGTCTGGAAAAGTCAGCACATCTAAAATTGGGATCAAACATGCTATCCCTAAGACTGTACCTCTGATGCTGAAAAAGTCTGCAAAAAAAACTGCAACCATGTCTAATGAGAACGTTGTTTTACCTAAAAATCCTGTTCCTAGCAGTATTATGGTTTCTAAGACCAATCGTCAGAGAGAAAAGACTCCTGGAAAAGGGGCTGTGCCTTCTTTGAATCGAAATGTAACAACAGCAAAAACTGTTTCTTGTGGACTTAAGATTTCTAAACCTGGAAGTAAGACCTGGAAAACACGCACGAAAAGTAGCCCTGTAAAGAAGACTATACTAAGAGATGTTACCGGCCATCCAACAAATGTTTATATCGGTCCTGGCATAGCCAGATATTATTCACAGCCATTCAAAATTAGCATAGAAAAGGAGAAGCCACATATCAGACCAGATATTGTTTCCAGTGAGGACTTGAGCAGGCCGGAGTACAATTCTATAATGTGTACAATCGATGAGCTGAAGAAGGCACAGGCTGAGAAATTTGTCACTGATGTTGAACACTTGCCATTAGTTTACAGGAACTTAGTTAATGAAAAGGTTCAATTATTTTCAGGCTCTTGTGTCTTTTATACTATTAAAAGTTGTCTAAATTTCATATTTTGTTTTGCAGGTCTCGGCAGCGCTGGACTTTCCACCGGACCAAGCAATTTACAAAAATCTTGTAGACTTGTCTGTAAATGAGAATCAATTGCCTTCAAGGGTAACTCGTAGCAAAGATCCAGAACCAAGACACAAAGATATAGTTCCTAAGCTATCAGATTTTTTCACACCATCATATTCGGAAGAATATTGTACCGCTGTACAGATCAGACCTAGTAGTCCAGAAATTTTTTCAAATTGGAGCGCATTCGCTATTAGTGATAAGATATTTGGATGGAAACATGATATGGACCAGTGCTGCTAACAAAATATTACAATAGATTTATTTTCATTGACAAAGCATTTCAACTGAATGCCAATTTAGTTTAGATCAGATACATAAATCACAGAATACTCACAATACATATTAAATAAATTTTAGATTACGATATTTTTGTTGTTGTTAAAAACTGCACTGCATGAGGTTGAGGATTAGTAATAAATGCTGATTGTTCATTTTTAATCAGTTTATACAATATCTGACTAAAAATAGTGTATTTGAAAAAAAAAATTGTAAAACTTTTGTATTGAAGTATATTAATAATAATAATCCTTGTGTAAATCTTAGAATTTTTTTTCTTAACAACAATATAGCTCACGGTGTTTAATTTATCTAAGAATACACTCAGATAAATGTTTTATATACATTAACAGATTTAAGAGGGCATAGCGTTTAATATAAATTGATATCTCTTTCTTTCTCAGGGTCTTAATAGTAGAACAATTAAAGACAGCACTGTTAAACTTGAAATAGGCTTCAAATTTGCCAGTTTTGTAAATTCAAGACTACCAAAAGTTAAATTCACGACTACTGTGTCGATTCTCCTTATAAGAACATACCTATGTATACAATGTAAGAGGTGTTGGTACGAATTACAGTATTAAGCATTATGATAATGCTCTGTCTTAGAAGTGATTCGAGTTATATACCAATTTTTGAACATCCAGCTAGTTTTAGAGCTAGAATTTTCAATGGGTATAAATAGTGATTCTCAGAGTAGCTTTCTTTAAAATAAATACCATTGTATTCTATCTAGTTCTACGAACTAATATCTGTGCAGATTGGTATAAATTGTCCCCTAACTTGCGAATGGATTCAAGTTCTTATCGTAATCATCACCCTCTTTGAAAGGATTATTTTCTTCTGCTCCATCGTCTTCGGCAAACGGATTTTTGGACTCGTCGTAACCATCTCCTTGAAAAGGATTAGATGGAGCAATTGGTGTTTTTGGCGGAATGAAGGCTTTCTGATTAGGTGACATTTTAGGGGATGGATTGTTTAGGATGCGAGCTTCTCTGATTGGAATTGGTGAACCTCTCCGAGAAGAAGTACGTGGTGTTGACGTACCACTGGTTGGTCCTGATATATTTGCTTCGAGAGATGATGAGTAGATATCTGCCTTAGCAAACACTTTTAATCTTCCTTCAGGAACCGGTATCATAGAGTTCAATGGTGGGTCACTACCGACACGTCGTGATTCTGATTTAACTGGAATAGTATTTTCCACTTTCAGTTACGTTTTCTTAACTACGTAGTAAAAATTTCAATTTACTCAAACTATATTGAACACATTCATAATATAAAAATTAATCACAATAACAGAGTTACGAGACTTACCTAGCGTTGAATTTTTTCCTTCTCCTAATCTCAGCTTGGCTTCAGCTCCCGCACCATATGCATTATAATTTGGCTTCAGTTCCTGAAACTTTGGATTCTGTTCTTGAATCTTTGGCATAGATGGTGCTAGAGGCTTATCAGTATCGGTGATAACTGTTAATTTTTTAAACACTCCTCGACCAAAGTAATCAGCAACAAGTGAAAATGGATCTTCAGCTCTATCTAGTAGACTGTGAAATGTCTCGTGCAGATCTCTTGATTGTTCTTGTGCTTTGATGATGTCCAGTAACTTTTTATTATTTGGCAAGCAGGCTGGGCATTCATTTTCATTCTCAGAAAAGCTTTGAAAGCAGCTGAAAAATAATAAAATTCAATACAACATTTGGTTTTAGGTATCCACAATTCATCAAGTTCATTAACATCTATTACATTATGCGATGGTACAAAGGGGTTTGGTATGCATAAAGTAAATTTTGTTTTCTGTAAGTATTAATCAAAGACTAAGAATAGATTTTTGAATTTACTGTTGATGGTAGGAATGCTGGCACATAAAATGAACGGAGGGGAGCTCTAGCTGGTGATGACACGCGCTACAGCGGGATCCTTGAAAGATTATGGTGGTGTTTTTGATGGTTTCAATCTGTTCCCGTAATTTCAATGTATCTGCTTGATATTTTTCTGTCAACTCTGCGTCAGCCTGTGTTTTTTCATTCTCAGTGCGTAGTACGTTGTTTAAATAACTTCTAACATCCCCCAAGGTACAGGACATTGATGTTGATAATGCATCAACTACCATCAATGGTGACAGAAGCTTTTCTTTTGCTGTAAATTTGATTAAACCTTGAAGAGCAATTCCATGATAGATAAATTCATCGAAACAATCGATTGGAATTTATTTATGGCTTACCAATATATGTGAGAATCTCAGCTAATAGCTTCGACGGTGCATTCTTGTTCCTAGCTACACTCCATAAAGCTTGAACCCACAAATTGGGATCTTGGTGACCAAATTTCTTACAAGTTGCCAGAATTTGTTCGTTATCACCTTCGCGTAAGTGATACTGCAGAATTTCTTGGTACCTGTTGTATTGGATTGTACAAAGACGGTATGAAAAAATCAGGATATGTTCAGAAAAGAGTAATTAATAGAGTTATTAGCAGTACTTACAATTTTCGTTCTTCGTAAAGAAAGAGTATTCCTTGTCGGAAGTTGTGTTGATGGCAGAGTATTAGTATTTGATCCTTATCATATCTTGCTTCTGAGCTTTGTAATAGTCTTACGACTTTTTGTTCGTACTGAAGTTTTGCTACTTCACTGTCTAAGGCAGACCATACATGGAGATAATGTTCTACCAAGGTATTGTAAACCAGCGTACTCCATCTATGTATAAAACAGAAACACGTGATTTAGGAGCGGATTCAGGTACGTATTTCGTAATAAACCTGTAACACAATAACAGAATATACTTAAAACTAACTAGTATTAAAATGTCATACTAACTTGCTTTCACATTTCACAAGATGTTCTAAGAATTCAACAAGACGCTCAGAGTTGTTGAGGAATAAATGTATAAATTCTTCTGGACTGGCTTTTTCTATATCCTGTTCCACAGCTCCATCCAACATCTCCTGAAGAGAGAGATTTTCATACAAAGGATGTTGAATATATCGGTAAAAAAAAATTTTGTCAATTTTTGAAGTTTAAAATATTTACTTGGTCAACAAGGGGTTTGTTCGCAGGTCTGTAGTTAGTGCATAATCTTTTCAGAAATTGTGTTGCCTCATTAGGTACATTTTCAATCAACACGTTTCCATATTTTTTCATATTTGACTCAGCCTGGAATGAATGGAAAAGAAATAGTTATTATTCCCATAGTGTAATTGTTGTATCGTCATCTTGGGTAGTCTTTGGCTAATAGAAAATTGTAAAAATCTCACCTCCTCAAAATCCAAAGTTCCGATATATTCTAGTGCCTCTTTATATTCGGCTTTATCTTCTATTTGAATTCGCAAATACCATTCATGTTTGCCATGTTTCTTTGCCAGGAGTAATGCGTCTTCTGAAGATGTCTGGCGGCACACTTTTATGGCTATTTCAACATCAAAGTCCACTTCTCGGTCTTTTGTCTGAAACATTTGAAGCAAAATTTAGTACACATTTACGGACTTTTATATGTATAGTTTTGATTAATATTCTGCCTACCATTATGAACTCCTTCAATTTATCAGTATGGTTTAATTTCGTATAACAATTAAGCAACAAAGTGGTGTGGTCTCCGGTCGCTTGACCTTGTTTATGCAATGCTTGAAGATATATAGTTAAATTGTCAATGTGTTGCGAGTCCAAGAATTTTCGTATCACATAAGATGGCTCGAGCTTTCCGATTGTTTTAATATACTGTTCTATGGCACCGTTATGATCACCTTTTGAATACAGATGATCACCGTATTGACGAAATATATCTACGAGTCCTTCAGCGTCGTATTGTTGGCTCTTAGCTATTCTGTATGATGTGAGGAGAATATAATATTACAAGAATTCTTCAAATGAATTACCTAATTATCAATTTTAAAAAACTGTTAATAACTCGAAGCGGTCGATATTTCACCTTATTGAAACATCGTATAAATTCTTCTTGAATAACAATGCCAATTTCGACTGTAAATCCTTCTCATCCAAATGATACAGCTTGCTATCACCGCTCAGAATAAAAAAGCCACCCCATTCAGATAGCACAGCTTGCACAGACAGCATTGATGCAGAAAATACAATAAACTTGTTCTGAATATCTAGTACTGTGATCATGTGCTTATCTGCACCTGGAGGTATCAGTTCTATAGTGCTGTGAGAATCAAAAGAATAAATATTGTGTTTATTATTATATATTGAACATTGTAAAAATAAATAGTTCAATATTAACAAATAACAAACATACTTTGGCTTTGCAGAAATAGTTGTCGTTGTTCTTGGAAGATGAGCACCTTCTTTAGCTATTATTACTAAATAACTTCGAAACCATTCCAGCATAATTTTTTGTCCATCCACCGCGTAACATGGTCCCCTTCCATCTGGTGTATAACAATACACACCCTAGAATAATTCAATGTTATAACAAGATGATGTGATCATTTAATAATAAAGATCTTACATCTTTTTGTGCGATCATGAAGTGGCTGCCTTGTGTAGATTCAGATAAGACACTGCATTTCTGCGCGCATCCCATATTGTCCAAACTAGTTTTATACTCCTTATCTTTAACAGTGATATTATAAAGAAATACACTGGTTGTTGTTGCAACAAACATGTGATTCTGCTTGCCCGTTGTTCGTATTTGAAGTCCAGTTATAGACGCATTACTGTCTTTTAATATTTTTATTTTATTTTTTCGCTCGCGCGTTAGATCGCCTCTGTAAATATAATAATAAAACTGCCTTAGTTCAGTTTGATAATAAACGGTTTTTGATACAGACAAAAAAAATTCACTCATTTTACCTGTAAAGCATGATCGATCCATCCCCAAATCCAACAGCCATTAATGTAAGTCCTGGATGAACGCATAAAGCAGTAGCTGGTACGGCTCGGTATCCAGGAACAGCTCTGCTGATTCTTATACATGTTGGATTACCATGTTTGTCTAGCTTAGCTAAGTTCCAAACTTTAATAGTTGGATTACAGCCGGGCTCATCTTCCTGCATACAAAATTGAGATTGATTAAATTGACAAGCAGTCTAGTCTTTTCAGGAAAAAATCTTTTCCGCAAGATTAGATTCGTACTCACTCCAATTGTGAATAAGATAGTAGAATGTTGTACTTGTTGCGCTAGGGTCAGTGTTATTTCGTAAGCACGAAATGTTACGATCTTGTAAATTCTGTTTACTAAATGAATGTTCCCTGTATTGTCGCCGAAAACAAGATTACCATTTCCACTTGTAGCTGCGGTAACTTGAGCATCCTGATCAATGAAAAATTCAAATTGTAACTCTTATCAAAAATAAATATATATTGCATGAAAACAACCGATTCATTGATGATTTGATAAATAAATCGTATATAAGATGCTGTAGAATGAAATTTGACACTGTTTTAAAGTGCACCAATGTCATTATATATTTTTGTAAGTATATTAGATATTTAATAAGACGATGAACGCTTACCCCAAGAGCTTCAGAAATTTTTCCACCATCAACTTCTTTCTTTAAATCAAAGAAATTGAAACGTCTCCACTGAAACCATTAGATTTTTAAATGCCGATTAATATTTGAGGTTATTTTCATTTGATTATGATAATTGTCGATTTGGTTTATAATATTTGAAGCAAACAATTACCTCAAGAAACGCCATAATAAAATGTCAATTTTTAACTATGCATTGATGTGTTTATAGTACAAATAATTTCGTCAAAATAAGACAGTTTTCATTATTTGACAGCTCATTCGCGGACCGTTACCCAGTTTGACCACCCCCAAACGCCCCGTGGATGGCACCGTGTGACAGATCCGAGATTCATGTGCACATGCGTAAGCCCGCGATACCCTTTATTTAATTCAAACTATCCGAAAACATATTAAGATCTCTGTCAAATCTTGACAAATCATATGATTGCTAATGACAATAATCACGCAGACTGAATTATTGATTAATAATTATCTTTATTCAAGGATTGCGATTTTGGTATGACCAATGAATAATATTAGAATGTATATATTCATTGTTAATAAAATGATTGGAAATCCAAATCTACGATTCTATTAATTGTTAGTAGTTTTTTTTTTTGTTAGGAATGAAAATGATATGTTAGGCATATATAAGCTTTTATTGAATCATTTATTACATGGTTCCACTTACAGTAGCCCTAGTAGTATGTAAATAATAATATGTAATAATAGTACTGAGAGTAATAATAATAATAATATATAACAAATAATAATAAGATTCATTAATTATTACGGTAATGATAATAGTGAATACACGTTACAGCATGAATGTATTATGCCCAATGTTAATTATAATGACAGAACAACCTTTGAATATAACTTTATAAATGAATACATAAACTTATTCTTCTTATACATGGGCATTTTTTTATTTTTTTTTATTTTTCGGTAATTCCACCATATTTATATTTATATTTATTATAATTAAATTTATTTATATATATATATATACTATATTTATTTATATAAGTAATTGTAATGTCTTTCCTTGTTTTTACTTTTGTCTAATATCGTATGTGTGTCCCGCGTATAATTACTATATATTCTCCAATCTTGCTTTGTTCTATCATTATGTAATCATCTTTTATTATCATAGAGATCTTAAATAGTAATAAACCTTAAATATTATAATTATCATATTATATCAATAACAAAATAAAACTATTAGACGCTACAACAGTCAGCAAGCAAAAATAATAACGTAAGCTCTTCTAACACTAGTCTTTATTATTTATTCTACACTTGTGGATTATCACGAGATATTCCGCAATTGGAGTGGTACACACGATAGCATTTTAATTCATACTTAGTTTTCAGTTGTACTGCAGTCATTGAGAATCAAATTCATACAATAGAAGACAGAATTCTAATCGAAAAATTCATTTACTGAGGTATTAGCGTATTATGCGTTTTGCTGTGAATGTACAATACTTTGTGTAGAATATCTTCTGCATATGGTAGATACAGCCTGCAAGATTCTCAACGCGAGTTCTAAATAGAAACTAGTGTTGTTAGAGCTGTAGTTAAAAATGATAATCATCGTCAACTGAACGTTACTAAATTTCCTTGAAATTTACAATTATAACGAATAATGCAAAAATGCATATAAAGGTACATCATTGACTAGAATGCAATCAATGCATTAATAAATGTGTCACGTTGAGATTTATTAATATTAATCTAAGTTATACAATGTACAAAGTGAGCTGTGCATATACTCACAAGTACTAGACCTGACGGTATATTTCCATTTTAGAAAATAGAAATATTTTGTCTTTCAACTGACACAGTATTCCATTTATTTCTTCTTGGAAAATTATAAATTTTCAATGGAATACCAGTGGCTGCTATCAAAGCGTATATAATATATTTTACATAGAATTTTACGAGGGGTTGAAAATCCAGAAATATTTAATGTTTTTAATTTCACATTGTATGTTTGTAGTACACATTGGTAAATGATCAGATAATTGAATATTAGCTTTTCTATTTCAGATATATCATTTCAGTATCAACAAATTTGTGATAAATGACTTGTCAGGTATTATAATTATATCATCATATGTTACGCTATACTTATAATTTTCATACTATATGCTGCCCATTGTAATCTCGATGAAATGATGCGATTATTATGCATATTTATAATCTTGTAATTTTTTTTTTGCTGTTTTATTTTTTGTTGTTTTCTTTATTATTCATTGTTATAATTTTGAGGACTTTCTCAATTCCTGTGTCCAGACTAGTATTATTATCAATTTAACAGAAATAAATTACGACAACGTATAAATGAACGTTGTAAAACTTAACAGATAGAAATCAGCCCTATAACATTCAAGAATTTAGGAAAAAATGATAAATTATAACAGCAGTTGACGACAATAAATTACTTGAAGATTAAGTACACCGTTATAATGATGGTCACCTGCCTTTTGAAAGTTAAAGAAATTATACTATATGTATAGTCTCATAACAACGGTGTACTGTTACATAGAATTTACATGAATTATACTTCGAGTTGCTGCAAATTATTATTCCAAATATAAAACAGCCATCTAATCGTAGAGTAATTATTTGTTTCTTTTGCATTAGTAAATAATTAGAATATTAATTTGCAGCTAAACATAGATCACATTCTCACGCTCTTTTACTCTTCATATATACACTTTTGTTAAAAATTAAATTACGTTCAATAAATAAAATGATTAAAATAATTTTTACAGAAAAAAAAGGTATGAACAACATGTACCTCGATCCTTTCAATAATATTACTAAAAGGCCGTTTTAACGAATGAATTACGATTTTTTCTATAAACTCAGCTTCATCAACCATACATCCTTATATCGTTTTCTTGACATCTAGTGCATAGCAATTGGGCTATAGATAAGTTTACAATAAAATCTGTTTCGAATTTGGCCTCGTGCACCTAATCAAGACTTTTATGCAGGCCGAATAAGTTGGATATTCATGCCTGATTGATTCTTAATGCTTTTCACTTGTATTAGGTCAATTCTTCGAACGAAATCAATCGACTAGAAAATACTTATACATATCTAGATTATGAACCATATGAAGAAAGATGTTGTCCCATGTTATCATTTAAATAACGTGATCGTGTTAAAAGTAGCCAAGATAGTGATTATCACAAATATTTATTGCTTGCGAATGTGATGGCAAGTGACTTTAATGTTGGACCAAGTTATTCGTTATTCACGTTTCATTGTCAAATAATCACTTCGAAGGTAGCGATAGAATATTTTACTTTTAATGGATACCCTACACATTTATTCATATTAGTACTTGTTCAGCATATCGATAATACCATGAATAAACAGAGATTGACAGCTTTGGTTCACTCCAAATTGTATCTATGCAAACAATGAAACATTTCTAACGCATCTGAAAAGGAAAATTGGTACTAGTTTGCATAAGCTGCATAAAAGTCTTGGTTGGATAATCTAACGTTGACATAAGTTTTTCGAATTTGCTCGTCAGATAGCTTAAATTTCTATTGTGTATTTTTTAATTTTGTGACAATATTCTTACTTAGAAGAAAACGATTCTTCATACATCAAAACCCAGATTCGTGCTACGTAACATGATTTTAACAGTCATTTTGTGATGTCTACGAACGTATATCAATAACTTATCAATAATATAGAATACTTTAATTGTGGAAAGCTGTTATAATTAGAAATGCTATGTCATATCGGATTTGTAGACAAACCATTTTTCATATGGCTTACCTAATTGTTTAACGCGTTTGGATAAATACATGGTATTAAGTACAGATAGTTCAAGACTGAATGTGTATTGATGATTACGAAACGCTTCTCACCTGCGTTTCAAATTGTCGTAGACAAGTGGAAGTGTGGTTGCAATAGTCTTAAATGAGCATCATGTAAAATTTCCTTGCAGAGACCTAATATTTTCTTTGTTCTTCATCGTGACTTGCTTATGTTACGTTCTGCACGTCTTAGCTCTCCAATAAAACGTAAATTAAGAATGCATTTACAAAACGCTTTAGACTGCAGTCAGCTACTTTTGTACAAATGTGAAACACAAAGTTTGATTGCGTTTACTGATAATGCTTTACGTTGTATTTAAATCGCATATCAGGCATGGATATTATGGTATTTTTTCTCTTGTATATATGATTTTCGCTTTGATCTATCACATGTATTTGTATGCTATTAAGCATACATCCATATATTATGTGGTCCACTCGTCTCTCCTCTTTGACTTGCAATCATTCGTACCTTATTTTTAAACCTTATGCAAGAATATTGCATTGATTGATCTTAGGTTGAAACTGTTTACGTCATTACGTCTCAACTGTATGGTATTTCTGGAAAAATACCCAGAGAGGCGTACAGTTTTAAGTAAAACAGATATTAATTGAACAGTTGAATTACAGAGATCTTAAAATTGATTCTATACCGTCTGAATAGTACTTTAAAGAAAATTCAAGTATGTAAAGATACATTGGAAATTTATTTCGAACAAAAGTTGATTATAGGATTACTGTGATCTATAGTAATACAGATATATCATGGTCAACTCTTTTGCCGTTCAAGGCAATTGCGTGTTTTGAACTTCGATTGCTGATTACTGTGATTCAGTCTTTTATCTAACAAATGAACACTCAATAGCGATAAATAATGTATCGTTACATACTTTGTCCAATTAGCATTAAATACAGAAGCTGTACAAAAAGAAAATTCGATAGTTTACAAGAAGCAGCTGACTTGAATTTGGGTTTTTTTAACAATAACTCGAAATTATATACTACAGCATTCGGAGCTTGTTACTTGAGGGCAGAATAAGTCTGACGCAGTATCTGCTTGGAATCTTTTTTCGCAATGTCCATTACCTTCGCTAGTGATTCTATAACTCACTTAGTTTGCGTTTGAGAGTCTGGTGGTGGGGCTAGCGTAATGGGAGCGAGATTCGAACCAGGGCCTTTGCGAGCCAACTTCGACCTACAAATTATTCAAAGAAGTTTATTTCGGAATGGTATTGAAAGAAGATTGAGAAAGTTCAGCATAATATACATACATATACCATATCAATACAATTTGTACCAAAAAACGAAATAAATTAATGTAGGATTTCCAAGGTATCCTACCTGATTTGACCAGCGAGTAAAGGGTTGATAGCATAAAGCCAATCGTAGACTTCTTTGTCGCCAAGTGTTTGGAGAAGGTATCCACGATGTTTAGTTACAACACTAGAGAAAGTATCAACAGTTAAGATTGTATAACATGATTAAATGAGATCTTTCAGACAGCACAAAGGGGAATTTCGACTGAATTTTATGATATTCAAATAAAGTTGAAGAATAAAAAGCAACGTCAGGCACCTGAATGTATTGGGTACTTTGACCATTGCTAATTGGTCCTCCGAATATTCAACTTGCGCTGTTGCAAGATTAATGAGTGCTCTCTCCACGGGATCTTTTTCTTCCCTGAAGATAAAAACGTAAGGCCTACGAACAGCCTGCAAAGCGCAATGATATAATTAACAAAAGAATTCTGGTGAAAGTATAAAAAGTATTGTAATAAAGGGCGAAAATCACTTGTGCACATACCACCCATCGTTTTTTCCAGCCATTAGTTTTATGTTCAAGTATATTTAAGTATCCTTTTCTTGCAATAACTGGACTAATGCGAATTTCTTCAACTTCTGGTACATAAAGAACTAAACTCTCTTTCAAAGGTGATGATGAACCGAGGGGTGCTGGTGCCATGCTATTTACTTGGCTCGCCGACTCGCCAGCCATCATACTATCCTGAAGTTCCTGGAGGCGAGCACGCTCTGGAGAACTCAACCTAAAGATGCACGACTTAGATCGGGTCCCGATAATTATTCCTGTGGGCTGCAAGTAACACTCCTGTATCTCCTACGCGTTCCCTACCTTGCTAGTGGTTGTCTTTTTAAAGCGATTAGACAATAATAAATACAGATATGCAGATAATTAGAGTAAAGAAAACTTTACAAGTGTAAAGAAGATGAAAAACTTGTATATTTAAACTTTTATGTAACATAGGCTCAGATTTATCAATGAAGATCTAAAATTAGTGGAGTTATTTTATTGATAAAATCAATTCAAAACGCCACAGGTTGCAGTAGATGGTTCAAATGAAAAATATAAATGCTTGAAGATGAATGAAATGAACTACAAAATTTCAATAAATTGTACTGATATTGTATCAATATCAGTTTATGGAGAGCCAAAGAGGATCGATGAGAGTAGCTTACTTTTCAATGATTCATTTATACATGCAACCTATAGTGGCATAAATTAGCACGCTGCACATTTAGCAGTAAAAAATATAACGAGAACAACCACAAGCGATGATTGAGGCATACAGCGAGCGTTACCTGTTCAAACCCATCACATTTGTGTTGGTATACTGACTCTTGTGATGATGTAGACATTACTGACGAAATCATGGACGTAGACATATCAGTTATAGTATCCTCGCCAGGCGATACATCAGACAAAACGATTGGCTCTTTGCTGGGAATTCTTCCCTGTATCAATTTTACACATTTGGTAGTGAGCTCACGTTCTCTATCTGTCATTTCCCACGGCTCGTAGACATCCTTGCTTGCAGATTTCTTTAGTTTAATTGGGCTAGCATGTGGTTCGTTAGTGGCTTTTGCAACCATGTTACACACCTCCTGTAAAATGGAAATTTGATATTTCATTGAAATATTTGATCACTGTTAAAGTAACTGCAAAGAATAAGTGAATACAAAGTCTTTCAAAGATTAGAATATGAAAATTGCCGACAATTTCGGCATTCACTATTCACGTACCTTTTCACTTTTGGTAAAATCATGCGTTGTCTTATTGCAAAGTGGTACTTTATCAATTCCAAGTCTTTCTCGGAGTAGAAGAGTATGCCGTACTCTCTCAACTTCTTCAAGTCGTGTAAGCTTTTCCAATTCCCATTGATGGTCGAAAATCAAGCTATCACCACGTGGCCTCCATCCATGGAGATTTTCTTCGCCTCTAACATAAGTAGAGCTTGTATCTAGTACTCGGCGTTGTCGCCTTTGTACTCCTGTATCATAAAGAAATTAATCGACGTGAAAATATAATACAGTGAAAATGTTCAGTATAATAAGCAAATATATGGGGAATCTATACTCGTGCATAAGGATGACGGAAATTTATTATTAATCGAGTCAGAATAATTTATATCGGCATACATGTTACTAGGCTTTTACTTAAAAGTGATACGATATTTTCTATTTACATCGTCTGCCGATGTTTTTACAAGACAACTTGCAATTTTTTTAAATGTGTGTTATTTTTATCTCCGTCAACATTGGGAAATGGATAAGGGTCTAAACTAAGGGAACAACAGACAAACCTGGGCTACCTGCTTCAGACGCACGTCGTAAAACCAACTCGTAGACGCCACTGAGCCTGTTAGCTTCCTGATTGCGATAATGACCGCTGAATAAATGCTTGAGAGAACGCGGGCCTACTCGTGCATCTCGACCATAGATTATCATACTGAGATCCTTAGTTATAATAGCTGGTCTTCCACAGTTCTCGAGCTATTGAAAAAATTCAAATAATGTATCAGGACAAGTATCAAAATTTCGGCCTTCTAATTTTTTACAAGCAATAAGAATTAGGCCTACTTCCAAGTAAGCAGAAATGGTCATGAAGATTTGTTCGCCATAGGATGTGACTCTGTTTAGCAATGCTGAATTGTGCAAAGAGCTGTCCCAGGCAGCCTCAAATCTGAACATACATCTGTCATCCCCTGGAATTTCCAAATATTCTCCAGGGAACAGACCAAGAGATAATACTGAAGAGTCATTGTCCTCTTCTTCCGGTTCTGGAGTGTTACGAATGCGTCCTACGACGAGTTCTCTCACATCTTTCCATCGAAGTTCCGAGGCATGCTCGTGGACTATTGTAATCCGAATACGCCGTTGTATTCCCTGATGTAGTAAAAATAATCCACGGCAAGGTAAGTCGTCGCTGTGATCAACTACTGATGGTACGTATTCTCCATTGGGTGCTAGTTCACAGATTTCAAACCAGACAAGAACATCATATTTGGCATGAACATGCGACGTGCTCGGAGATGGTAATACACTGCCAAACTTTGGTGAACGAACTGGCTGACTGATAGGAATCGAAGGTGGAAGCATCCTTTTTGGTGGCTGCCTGGCACTGCTGCGTAAATAAAATGAGTAGACTGGTTACTACGTTTCTTTATTGTCATCCGTTTTTTACTGCTAAAGAAACTGTTTGAAAGACTTACTATTCCAATTTGGCATCTTTGTGTAATGGGTGCTGTTGGTAGTGGCCAAATACCTCAAATACAATGGGCTGAGTTTTCAAGTATTCCAAGAAAGATTTGGTAACTGTCACTGTTATCTGGTAACAAAAACGAGTAGATTAAAATTAGATTCAAGAGAATGAAGGCGAATCTGGCGTTTTTTTTTTTTTTTAATTATTTATCGACCTGTGATAAGCATATCACAGTGGCATTTGAGAACTGTAACTTCCTCAAGAAGTCAATCTATTCGAGGCTGTACTACTATTCCCAGGATAATACATATTATTTTCTTTATAGATTTGTGCTATGACATTCCAACTGTTTTGAACATACTTACATTTTGCACATGATAGAATCCTAACGGTGGATTTCCTTTACCAGCATTTTTAACAGGCTCTGTTGAAAACGCTTCATCGTGTCTATGCAGGAAACTGAAAATGGAATAAAATGTAAGCTTGGATATTGATTCTTAAGTATTTCTATTCTGTAGTTTGATAGACTCACTTAAATTGACAGAAAATGTCTGCATATTCTGTTGAAATTCCCATTGCTTGCAGCACGGTAACTCTAAACGTAAACTCAACTCCAGGCTGGAGATGTTCCGGCATTTCATCCTCTTTCATATCACTTGAAACTGAACTATCACCTCTCCCACTGTCCGCGTCGCCGACCTCTTCATCGTCTTTTCCATCCTTGCAGTCTTTGACTTCAGTTTGTCCCTCGACTACACGTTCTTCTTGTAAAAAATTTTGCTGATTCTTTTCAAGAGTTTGAGTGAGAAGTGTATTTCGCTTATTGTATCTATGATTGCCAAATAGATCGTCTTCAAATGATATACGAGCTGACTGTCTTACGCCACTTGAATATTCGCTGTTTTCCTCTTCTAGAAAAAGGATACATTAGAAATATATTGTTACACACAAATGTCCATACCTAACGAAACCTAATGTCTTCGCAGTAAACAAGATATTCAAAGATTTACCAAATAATTGGATAATCTTAATTAGAAAACATTTACAATATCATAGGATAAATGAAGTCTTACATACCAATAACAGCTTGCACAGCAACTCTTAGATATCCCTTCACATCTCCCTTTTCATTCACGATGGCAACTTTGTGTATAAGTGGTACAGGATACATAAGATTGCTCAAGTAAATGAATGATCTGAAGCAGAAAGATAATTGTGACAGTTGAATTCTATAAAGATTTTTTATCAGGACAAGAATTTGGAAGAATTTACCTTCCCACCATCCGGAACCATGGGAATCTATCATAGAAAGGATCTCCGCCCGTAATAGTTTCGATGTTGTAGTCTGGAGAAGTAGGTGACAATTCAGCTTCGTTGTGATACATTTCTCGCATTAGCTCCAGCCTTTGCCTGTTAAAACAAACCTTATATACTAATGTGTGTAAAATAAAACTACCACCACAAGCCATGCACTATATTGCTCGTACACTCAGGAAAGCTTGTGGTCCGAAAAAAAAAAAATAATATATTTTCCCCTCTTTATGTAAGCTCCACCTTAAATAGAAAATGTAAGGAATCTCTGAGTGCACACCAAAAAAGATTTTTCTGTAAGACAAAACAAATATCAAAGGAATGCGTGAAGCAATTTCCCAATACTGTAGCGCACTTGAATCAACTCATTTTAAATTCCTGAAATGAAAGGATATCTTGTTAAGTCTTATTCCTAATCAACATTATCGTCAGTTTTTGTCCCATGAATACATAACTGGTCAAACATTTTAAATTGAATCAATCTTAACTTTTTGATACCTTACCAATAGACCAGTTAACAAAAAAACGCAAAATCATTACAAAAAGCCCCTGAAAGTCAAAGAGATGTAAAGCCTAGTCAGATGAAGATAGGCATTAGCATCCCACGAAATTTGTTGCGTAAGTAATATACAATAGAATCTTTGTATCCAAAAGTTGAATAGCCTCGACGTAATTGAATTTAGCTTAATTTGTACATATCATATCATATGTGTAATGTTATATATGCCGCT
Source organism: Macrophya alboannulata (assembly GCA_949628255.1). Classification (NCBI taxonomy): domain Eukaryota; kingdom Metazoa; phylum Arthropoda; class Insecta; order Hymenoptera; family Tenthredinidae; genus Macrophya; species Macrophya alboannulata. Next base: position 9,560,100 of record OX451207.1, on the reverse strand, counting down.
CTGACTTTCAACAGCACATAGATATTGAACATGCGGGGCTTAAACTCTACTACTACAAAACATTGCACACGTTCTGAGGTACGAGGAACCTGGTGAACGTTCAAGATGATTCAAGCTATCGCACATCGATGTAAACGTTCCAAAAGTGAAAGATCATAACATTATAATGTTACAGTTCTTTTGACATCTGTATCAATTTATTTGTACATATTTCTCTAGCTATGATTGTACGAAAATCACAGCTATACAATCAGTCCGATTACTATACTTTCGAAACATAATCCTGACCGTGACCAAAGCAAGTAGCATGCAATGAAAACAAATAATAGTAAAAGCCGTTTCTACATTGACCACACTGATTTTCATAGTTAGCATTTTTCTCCCTGATAAATGCACTTAGAAATTCGAGAATTAATGGTATGTGAAATATAAGAATGCAAAAGGATTTACTCGTTAATGCGTGTAAAATGAAAGAATGGAAAGAGTGTCGCGTGACTGAGCACCAACCTCGAAGGCAAAAGATTTGCGAGCGAGAACTTCTGATTAGAGCAGACTGTAAGGCATGGGAAAAAATCCTCTTTGGCCTCCGGAGTGCTGGGACTCAAGTCTTCATTGTATATGTGTCGCATCAACTCCAAGCGCTGTCTACAAGTCAACATTTACACCGCTATTAGTGGCTGTTCATAGTCATTCGTTACAATTAATCAATCATCACAAATGGATACTGTCGTTCAAGAAGTTTGATTCACTTTCCACAACAAGCTAGTTGTAAGTCCAGTACTCCACGTTTCTTAACATTCTCTCGCTTATGTTGAATCGTTAGTAAGTTTTATAAACTATATATAACTTAACACTTAATTTTTTAGCTAGAAATATTTAAATTCAACAATTCGAGAACAGACGATTAAATTTCACTGCTTTGTGTTCTAAATTGCTATATTGTAAATTAGAGATCTGTATATGACTGACCTCAATAACGGGCTATGAACTGCCACCGTGCCTATAATTTCTGGCAAAGCCTCTATCCTATCCTGACGATGATTTCTGAGTTTTATAATTTATCATCTATAGCGCTACTAAATTCATCATGATATCACAAGTAAGGAGTTCTACGCAAATTGGTGATGATTCAAGCCATTTCCTATAATGTTGAGATCGAACTGGAGCTCTGAATTTGGACTTCGAAATGCCAGATCTGAATTTATTAGAGATAGAAATATGTGTACCAGTATGTCCTTGTCATTTTAGAAATTAGCCTGTTAAGATCGTGGAGTGAAATTTTTGAAAAAAGTTTCGGTGGACATTATTTAAACTGTGTATACTACAGTTGTAAAGTTGTTGAAGGATTTTTGATCGAACAAACTGCATATATTAAAGAATTTTGCTTCAAAACCCTTGTTTATATGGTATGAAATGTGTCCTAGTTATCTTTTGCCTTTGAGATGGATTTATCTACATTAACTTTCTATGACAAAACTAAATTGTCGAAAATAGTCACAACTTCTAATTTAAAAATCTAAATTTCTATTCCACCAACCTCAGCTTATCAAGAGTCCAATAATGTGTAGCACCATTTTTAGTGTCTTGGACTTCAACAGCCACAATAGTACGAGGGAATGGCCTCTCGTCGTCATCCTCATCTTCTATAGCTGGTAACAAATCAACCGGCAATGGTGAGTACAGCGTGTCTGTCAAAAGAGTAAACTGAAACTGGACCTGAAAAATGAAAAAAGGTGTTTCACTGAGTTAGATTTTTGCATAGGAATATACAATAACTTTATCCATTTATTATTTTCTTGGATTTCTATCTAGGTTTAACCGACTAGATCAGGTAGTAAGTTAATGATTACTGTAAGCTTATATAAGTTTTGAATATAGATGACAAACCTTTTTCTTAAGTTCTACAGAAATGGCGTTAGCCTCCTTCAGGAAAATGGCGTTGCCCCACAAGTCATCTCGAAGACTGGTAAACTGGTGATATTTCCATTTGCGAAATGCCCATGCCGCTAGCTGGAATTCGCGCTCACTCCAGTTGCTCTCTGCGTCAAATAAGGGGTTGACTGAAATGCAAGCCATCACCAGGCAACACAGTCAGAAAAGCCAAGCGTTAGGTATTTCCCAAAGACATTGTTAAAGGAGTAAGCAACACTTTGATGCAGTTGATTAATTTTAATATCGGTAGCTATTTCTATGAGCACTGACATAATCTGATTAAAATGAAAATATTTTTTTTAATTAAATTGTGATTTCAATAGGTGTAAAAGATATTGAACAAGTAATTTTTATTTATTAAAATGTGCCGCAAGCTCCTTTAAAAAATCAGGTTCAACTACGTGTGATTACTCATAAATGTTCAAGCGTGTCACGTAAGCCAATCTTGTTGTATACATATTTAATCCCTTTTTTAAATGCATAATCTCACTTACAATCTGCGGAAAGTTGATTATTCCAATCGGTCAATGAAATCAGTTAATGAAATCTACTGACCGTGATGAATTACAGTGAGAACTACAAATGTATGACGGAAATGATTAGAGCGCTCGTAACGACAGACTTGAACATTTGATCAATGTTAAGTAAGTAGCAATATGTAAAAAGTGTATTAACGATTTTTGCATGCAAAGTATGTTTGTATGGAGATGAATCGAAACGATGTCCTGAAACTCTGAATAATGATATAATTCTTGGTATGAGTTTGAATCATTCTTGAATTATTATTGTAGCTGTGAATCTACATTTAATGAATGAATATGCGAATTGAATTGAATTTAAAAACTGTATTCACGTATAATGCAAACATTTTCACAAAACGTATGCACTTCACTTATCAGCATGTGACGTACGGACGCGGGGAACTAAATCATGCTTCATACATAAATTTATAAGGTGTGAAATTGATTGAAAAATTCTTGATGACAATGACCATCATCAGTAATGAATTGTAGAAATGGAAAACTGTTAATCATGCAGATTAAAAGATGGCAGTGATATAAACAGAATTTACTAAATTTGCTAGATTTCATGGAAAATATCGTCAGCAATTTTTTCATCTTGACTAATTTACATGTCAAAACTGTAAATTATTCAGCAATAGATCTCCATATTATTGTTCCATACATAGTTTTCCATACATAACTTAAACAGCAGTGTTCATAGGCAGAAAAAAAATTGTTATTGGACAATTGTTTTTATTACTTGATTTCTTTCAGATCATTTATTAGTGAGTGATAATATTTAGTCCAAGACTTGTAACAGTAATTATTTAATAGGTACTCACCAAAGATATCTTCTTCAATATTATTGAAATCTTCTGGCGTGTAACTACTATACATAGACATCGTCATGCTTTGCTCTTCGACCTGTTTTTGCAGAGCGTCAATTCGGGCTTCGTAATTCTGTTGAAAAACGTAAACCGTAAATTATAGCCTTGATTACATGGATCAACCATTGGCAAAAAATTGGAATTCGTGTGGCACACCTTTCTTTGTTCCTCAAAGAGCTGATCTGCTTCTTCTTTTTCCTTGCGGAACTGTTCTTCAAGAACCAATAGTCTCTTTTCCATTTCTGCTTTCAAGTCAATACCCTGTTTTTCCAGCAACTCAATTTGTGCAAAGTTCCAATCTACAGTCTCACCATTGCCAGGTGTTTCAGCTGGTGAACTTTTCTCGCGTCTCTCTCGCACTGTAGATGAATTCTCAAAGGTAAAATCACGGAAACCAAGTAAAATTGAATTAAAAAAGAATTACATCATAAAAATAAAATAATACCTTGATCAGGGGAAACCAAGTAAAATTGAATTAAAGAAGAATTACATTATAAAAATAAAATAATACCTTGATCAGGGTGATTGAATCTGAACACATGATTCTTGCCCAAGATTACTCGAGATCCAGTCTTCAGAATGATAGGCTCTGTGATCTCACGGCCATTCACGTAAATCAACGCTCCCTTCTTTGGCATCAATGTGATAATACTTTCATGATTTTCAAACACACAATGCTCGCTCAAAATGTGTGGACCACAGAGTTGTATATCCTGCGGAATATTTGCTTCGGCAGAACCAATCCTTGTGAAACCATCTTTAATGTAATAGATAAGACACTCGGACATGAATGGATCTTCGTTGAGATTTACTAAATGTGGTGTCTTTTTCGGTGAGAATACACCAACAGTCATGCCATCCTCTTTCACAGCTACACCCATCTCGGCAAACACTGCTTCTCTTTGTAGACGTATAGACTCTGTTCGTTTCAGCTTGTCTTCCCAAGTTTCGTTCAATTCTAATTTTACAACATCAGAAACAATATTAATACAATCTTTTACCTTACGAACAAGCAGTAAGATGCATACAAAATCTTTAGAGATAATTTACGTACCAGCTATGAGTTTTTCACTCGCTTGCAATTGGTCAACAGCTTCTTCGGCAATTGTGGATGCGGGATGAGATGGCACCCGTTGTCTTGTTTCTTTGACGTCATCCTCTCGTTTTGTGGTCTTCATAGTTGGCGGCTCATCTCCTAAGCAAACAAGAAATTTTATAAAATTGGTGATAGTCTTGATCATGATGTACAATGTGTATTATTACTGAGTAATAAAGTGGTATCAACGTGGATACTACAGGTAATGCGAACAAATCAAAGATATGTTGCAAATTGTATAATGAATATAGGCTGCCCAATGAATAAAGTATTATACAGGGCTGCTTCAATTTTGAATCCTGAGTGCTTAGATACATGGATTGATTGGATAATTATTCAATAAAGAGTTTATTTTGTGAAAGAAAGAACTTGGAGTTAATACCACTAATTACTGAACACTGAAAGCCTATAAGGGCAGTTTCAAACCGAGAACTGTGTACATAGAATAGAAATATTTCCAATATGACTCGTTATTAATTCTTACTATGCTACAAATAACATTCTAGTGCCCGGTGTGAAACCTCCGCAACACTTACCAATTTATTTGGCGTAGTGCATAAAAAATCTGCCATGCAATGTATTAATGGGAAGAAAGCAACTTTATCTCAACTTTGTATAAAGGGACAAAAGGCAGACACTTAACATGAGACAGAAGTGGGGTCAAGCTAAAGCGAATGCAAAATTGGCTATGAATTCTAAATGAAACATTCTATATTTAGTAATTTTCTTCGCCGATTATCATTAATTAGAAATATTCAAATTTTTCAGTGTTCTTAAGAGGTATCCACAATATTCCACATAGTTAAAAGATGTCCAAGAAATTTTTTTTTACTTCTTTGAAAATTTATGTATGTATCAATACAAAAATTAAACATTATAGCAGATAAAGATACAATATTGAAAGTAATTAACAAAAAAAAATATATATTTCTTGGACACCTTTTCAAGGTAAGTATGACGCAAATCATAATCATAAGGTGGCACTGCTTGTCACAAGAAGACGTCTTATATATCTTCCAGTAGCGTGCAGTTTGTACGGAACGTTTGGAGATGGGCTCTAAGGGGCTTCTCGTAACAGTTTGTAAATACAATATGTTTACAACCTGAATTCTAAGGTATTGGAATAAAATCAAAACTTTTTTTACAAATAAATGTTAAGATGCAGCCGAAGCAAAGTCAGAACACGAGAATGTAGCTTGGCTGTGAAAGCTGACTCAGGCGGAAGGTGATCGGATGTGGTTATTGGGTTACTTACTAGATTCTTTCTTTTCATAAGTGACTTTGCCATCTGGCCCTACGTTGAGCACAAAAGGGACAAACAAAATAACACTATGTTATGGCGTGCCTACCTCTTGGAGGGATTATTTAAGATTCTGATCTTAGCTTTGATACAGACATTTCAGGAGCTCAATTGGAAGCAAATCTATTAAATAAACTCATGTCAAGCTGCGTAATAATGCTATTGATAAATTCTTCATCACCGCAAATGCTGACTATACGATTAATAGAAAGAAATAGTAAAATGTTGTATCAATTGCTTTGTTTCATTCATGATTCCATTTTTTGGTTTTCAGATTGAAAGGTCGTCGCGAAGGCGAGTTTTAGTCACATAGATATAATAATTATCTCCTTAAGAAAATATATTTCTTACCTAAACTACAAATTCTAGAAAGATATCTAAAAAAAAAATGTTTTTTTTTTTCTTTTTTTATTATGATTCTGTTGTTTGAAACATAGTTGTTGAATCATGATCAGATACGTTGTTTCGACTTTTACTTCCAATTGATAAATCATGTTGTTAAAAATCTATGTACACTACAGGATCAATGAATAGATTTTCAGAAACTATAACTAGAATTACCTTCTTGTACATCAATGCCTTCCTGCTTCAAAAGTTCCCGCAGCTTCTGTATTTCTTCTTTGAGCTCTCTGATAAGTTTAGCATTGGCATCTTCATTGACCACAGCTTTGCAGACAATCTGTTTTGCTCTGTCCGCATATCTACACATAACAATAATATGGATCGTGTATTACACTTCGTGCCATCAATAAAATCAAGTCATACCTTCCTCCAACTCTATTCTATATTAAGATATCAAAATATTACGAGGACCACGAAACTAAACCAATTGATGGTAGTTCTGCAAAACTGTATAATCGAGAGAGTTCTCTTACCTCAGTGTGGAGAGAGTTTCGTCGTAGTTAATATCGGCTGGACTGACAGCAGCAATCATAGCAGTTTTAGAATTTCCACCAAGATTTTCACGTAGTAACCAGGTCAAGACCGAATCTCTGTAGGGAATAAAGTCTGCTTTCTTCTTCTTCTTTGTTGCCTGAAATTCAAATTTTAATTTGTTATTTGTTAGATAACTGAATGAATAACATGTAAATAAATTAACGAGTCTCACAGACAATGCACTGATCACAAATTAATCATTGAGTTTCGGGAACAGACTTACCGCCTTAAAATCCAAGATGATAAGATTGTAAAATAAGTTAAAAAAAGTTAATATCATTTAGACCAAAAAACTGCACATAATTAAGAGATGCATTCAAATATCTTCAACTACATTAGTAGTTATTAAATGAGAGCCTCCTTTCCAGATCTTATGATAAATAGTCAGATAAATGTCCTACAAGTATTTGCAATATGAGTTACTCACGATTTCAGCCAATGCGCTAATAACTTTTCCAAGAGTGGTCAAACTTTTATTGATATTAGCGCCTTCTTTGAGTCTGGTACCTTTTGCACCTGTCGAATCTGCTCTTTCAGATCCAGCCAAGTCTACTAGAGAAATTTTACTGACTTTTTCTGTCACTAGATCTGTTGTACTGTCATGCCTCTGTTGTGTGAAAAATATTGTAAAAACTGCATGAGACCTGCTTGACGTTTCGTTCATGTTTGTGGCTGCAACAGTTCTATAGAACAATTATACTAGTTATGATCTCTGTACGCGTAATTACATAACTGTCTTATTAGATATATATGAAAGTGGCTCAAGAAATTAAAAATTTGATTCATGAAATATACGCCCGTTTATTAATGGAAAACAAAAATCGATAAACGTTTAGTTACAAACCTAGCTTTATTGCCCTCATCAATAAGATCATGGATATCTTGGTAGGACATGACTGCTAATTTGGATAAGTCCTCGACATAGGGGCCCAGTAAAGGATGTTCTCTCACTCGTAAGTTCCCTTTGTTTTTAGGATTCAGCAAATCCCTTACTCGTTCGCAATAAATTTCCATGTAGCTCACTTCGACTGAATATTTTAGCTGGTCACTTGAGTTTCTACTGATTTTTCTAAATAAATCATCGCATATTTGTGGTATAATTCCTTCTTGGCCCTCTTCCTGTTTCCCCATCATCGTGTAAGATTTCCCAGCTCCAGTTTGTCCATAAGCAAAGATACACACGTTGTAGCCTGGAGATAAATAAACCGAAATAATTATCATCATATGACAACTAGGCATCTATAATGATAACATCAAATATACGAGGAGTATGAGAGAAATATTATATTCTCACCTTCAAATGCATGCTGCAACATTTCTTCTCCAATATCTTTGTACACCATAATTTGTGATGAGTAGTTCTCATCATTCGGCTGTAATCACAAAAAGTATAGCCATAAATGATGTATAAATGTCATTTACTTCAGACTAGTAATACACACTTCATTACAGTGATTTAAAATTCAATTCGGAACAAATTTTCACGAAACTTGCGGATAGATCATTATTTTTGAATTACGGTATAAAGTAGAAAAGTCCGGGCTTTCTCATTTACAATAACTCATCAATTATGTTAATAAAAAACGTGTATAAATCACAATAATTGCAAATTCTACTAAAGTTATATTGATACTGAAAATTCAAAACTCAATATATAAAAATTACTCACGTCCATAGAGAAATACGAGTAATCGTAGTTGAAGCTTTTGATTGCATCTTTGGTACCAGGTGGTGCCTTCGGGTTGATAATAGCTGTAAAGTGAAATAACACAGTTAATGAAATCTGTTAATGAATTACACAATATTGATTGCTCCAACCGTTGACCGTTTGTTAAATTGAATGATCTGAATAAATTCTTCAAATTCTTATGTTGATAATACCCTAATTGATGACCCTAAAGCAATTTGCGCGTACATATTCTCAGGTTTTCAAGCCTTATACTAATACCCAGCAGAGCTGAGCTCGTGGATCGATGAGTCAACGGGCCCCTAATCCCACATATATAACAAGCAACGAATATTTCGATACAACAAAATCTAAATTTTTCGTCAGAATAATTATAAACCCTGATAATTGCGCATATAAAATATCTACAATAAATCTGACAAGTTTATGAAATTTTAAGTCATTTTCTCTCATATATTTAAGAATTCGAAGCACAAGTGCAATACCACTTGTCCGTGAATCAGAGAGCAACAAATCAACAATCGTATTAGTAGTCAGAAGAATGCATAGTCGGGCATATTCACAAGGTCGCAAGTAGTAGGGAGAGTCTTAAGTCGGGCATATCGAAGTAGTAAAGCCGCTTTGCGTCAGACTGACTCACACGGCTGTAAGTAGTACAAAAAGTCTAGGTCGGACGTATCCGTAGTAGAGCCGCGGTACGATCGGGCTCGAGAGTGCGACCAAAGTAGTGACCGTTGTGAATGGTCAGGCGCCGCACCACAGAGCAAAGCGGATACGGCGAGTAAAATCCTTAGAGCTAGTTTAACGCGAAGGGTTCATCAGGTTTGGGTTGAATTAACACAAGATCAGCTCCTCACTTCTATTTAATTAGTGGAAATTGTTCTCGTTCGTATTACTCTAGAAACTTAGGTAGAAATTCAAAAGAAATGAAACTTGAGGAGGCAACCTTTTCATTAACTTTTATCACTGAAATCTACACCTTCTGTGCGTCAGATATGGAATTCAAATCGTCTAGAGAAAAGTATCTTGAATCTGAGAGATCAAAAGAAATCAACACCATTCGCTCGGCCAACTGCCAATTAACAATTAGAAGGTTTTAATAAAAATTTCTTCTTGGACATGACGCGATACGAAATTGATCCTTTTATTATTAGTAATTGGCTTTTGGAAGCACCATCAAAGCAGTAATACAAGTTTCCATATCGTATACTACCTGTATTAATAAATTCCACTTGCTGGGTATAATTTGTTTATTGTAGTATCGACAGATTGACGTCAGTTTGAGTCAGTAATAGATTTTATATCTGTAGGGACACGAAAACAGCAGACTAAGAATTTATATACTTGGCGCATGGAATGATGATGTTGGAAACAAATAGAAACTTAATTTTAACGAATCGAACGCGTATTGAGAATAACTGAAATTGAATTGGAGTTGTTCACGCGTCCATCTGTTGGGCAATTAATTCAGCATAAATCCTGAAATCCTGACTGCACTGGAATCCGATGAAAATTTTTCTGGATCCAAATAAACCTAGTATTGGAAGATTTAATGAACAGGCAAAACTGTACATGGTCGAACGATTATCAATAGTGACATATGATATAAAGAGCTTCACAAAGTGTAGCGAAAAGACTAAAAAACGAACATTCAGATCAGTTCCATATTTCGCTCAAAGTCTGATTCATCAGGAACTCATAAAAGGAGAGAATAAAAATAGGAAAAAGAAAAAAAAAAATTGATGCAACCCATTGAGACCGCGCCCAAGCGTTTCGATATACGTCTAGATGAGTTGGCATTGCGCTCTCCGAATCTGGGATAATAGTATACTCAGCTACTATAGTACCGAATTTTAATCAAAATTTTTCGTCGACCGTTATTTCCCAGAGACTCTGAAGTCTGTTCCCGCAGAAACTCGATCAACGTCAAAGAATCTCGTCCTCTCATTTATCTACATAGTATCCATTGTGGGCCATCCATTTGTAAGCGAGTCTTGCATCGTCCCAGTTATTGGTTTTCCGTAATACCTGACATTTGGTTACAAGGTTTTAAATCAGCTTTAATTTCCTAGAATTCGGCGCAATTGCGGCGCACGCATTTCTTCCCGGAAATTGGAAAACCTGGCTGACCGGAAATCGAGGCTAATTCGAAGAATTGAATGAACACGTTTTCGCGTTTCATCAGACACTAATTATCGACCTTTGATAGATGGGATAATTTTATTTCTGGAACGTTCCCCCGGTCCTCTGTGGGATAGACCGAAGGATTTAAGACTGGTCGAACAATGCGAGTATGGGGAAAACGCGTTTCGAATTTACCTTCTGGTGTTCGATTAACACGGATAGAAATACGCGAAGGAATAGAGGAAATGGACGGGTTGAGCGGCATTGTTAATGGCTTACAGACAGACAATAATCCGTCGGTTTTCGCTCGTCAGCATAGAGCTAGTCGCTAGAATGGAAATGAAAATTCAGATCTCGTCTGCAACGAACCGTCGACGAATCAATACGTTCATTGTTGCCTGCAACGAGTGCTGTGATAATCATGATATGGACGAAATGATTAAAATAACAATCATAGCAATCGCAATATTTTCAATATTATGTCGTATGAGACACATTCGATGTGAATGTGTTGACATTAATCTGGAAAGGACTTGATTTATAAAAATATTCTAGCATAATGAAGAAATCTACGGTTTTCCTATTCGCATTTATCTCTCACATTTGTTAAGAATTATTTTATTTTCCGTGAGGTATAACACGGAGGGTATAACAACTATTGAAAAATAGTGTATAAAAGTTCGTAGAAGTGATAGAAATTTCCTTGCCACTGCAACGATAAAACGAAGAAAATAAATTTAAATATTGATATTGCAGGTAGAAGAGGGAACCGCGAGCAACGGAGGAAGTATTGATCTCGGTGGTTTTATAGTAACATACCTAGTGGAGGTAATAGGTGCCTAGTTTCGTGAACTGTAGAAGTTTCGGTTTCCGCAATAATTTAACGTTGCGAGTGTTCGATATACATAATCCGCGACGCATGTTATTGGGCTTCGAATAAAAACGGATTAAATGGTGCTCCAGATATTAGGATTAGATTACACCGTTGCTAAACACGTGGAGGAATGAGCTAGTACGAAATAGAAGAAAACAAGTATGAATTTAACAAAAGCCACGTAATTGCAGAACTACTGAAAAAATGCAACAAAAGAGATAATGAAACCAGAGAGAGAAAAAAAAGAAAGGAAAGACTCCCGCAATAAGCGTCTGTGGCGTGGCCCCGTATTGATCCTGTAGCTCGAGATGCTGTCTATCTTTATGTCTTTCTGTCTTTCCATGTCTCACGGCACTACCCTCTCCCAATAAAACGATACTCACGAGAGAGTAAAGAAAACCCTCTCACGCGATAGTTATTGGACAGTATTCACGCTTTCTTTTTTCATATCGCGACTGGACGTAACGCATTTAATTAACCGATTTCTAATACTCGAATACCAAAAGAAGGAGGCGGAACAATAGCTGAAATCGATATCAGACTATGGTCATACTGGACATAGAAAAAGAAAGGAAAAAAAAATCCGATCCATCATGAGAGTAATATTTTATAAAAATCGTGTCTCGTTCAGGAGCCAAAAATCGTGATAGTACTTTGTGGAATATCGAATGATAAATTCTATGCCGTTTGTGAACCTTTTTTCTATGTGAAATGCCTCCAATATCCTTTAGTATGAGCTCAGTATCGAACTTTCCGAAAGTCACGTCCCGTTCAATTCGCAAATATAATGGAATCGTCGAATGGCTGTCGTGACGTTATTGCAGAAACGTATTATCGATAACGAAGCATGGCCATAGCAAATCCCTAAGCTTTAATAAATATCGTGGGGCCACGAACGTCACGATCCTGATTATAAGGAGGGAATAAATTTCGGAAGTTATCGACGATATCAAATTTTCGGCCTATTTTCTTCCCTCCGAATATAAATCTTTACATTATATACCTAAAGTAATTATTACACTTACACGTTGTATTGCCAACCATATCTATGATGCATTGAGCTTCGCGAGAATATTCTCGATTGTTGAAGGGCCGCACCCGTACCGCCACCTTCACCGACGACATGTTTCGGTTGTTGTTAGTTACCTTCTATCCAGAAATTGTCAAAGGTATATCTGTAACATAAAATCATACACATCGATTAGATCCATGATAAAAACACAGGTTTCCTTGATTAACGATAGAAAAGTTAATTAAAAAATAGAAGTGGAAGGCAGATCTAATTATATGTGAATAAACATCTGGCCTCTTGTCAGCGCAGCGATGCGCTCTGAATATGTAGATATTCATAATCTGATCATCAAGTTATTCACTCTGGAATCAGCCACGCTCGATAATGACATAGACAGATAATAAACGTATAGCGTCACAATCGCAAGAACTCGATACCACTTCAAAAACGGAGTCGACACGTGAATTGTTATGATTATTTGTTCAATTTTTGTTTTGCTTTAAGTTCGGTAATTTTGGAGTTCGATTTTCAACTGGGTGACAGTAAATCCACGACTCATATTAATATTAGGAAGATTACCATTCGCTTTTGAAAGATTAACGCGTCTGCTGAATTATGAATTTGGTCTTTATTCCGGTCCCCACAGAGAGTGGTAATGTGACATCTGGTCCTGTTAAACCATTAAAGTCACGTAGTCCGCAGCAGTTGTTACAAAAACATGCCTACCCTCAGCCCATTTAGTACCATAATTTGACAATTCCATTTCCCATCAAAAAAAATTTGGTCGAATAAGCGACGAGTCGTTTTAGTTGTAAATTGCATGAACGTGTTGAGTTTTGTTTGATTTTCGGGAATGAGAGATAAATATCTTTAGGTTCCTTCTTTAGGTACACACAGGGAACATCACCGCCTCGTCTCTAACATCGTCAAGAACATTGTAAACGAAGAAAATCGGCTTATTGTCAGAGTAGATGGATCAGTTAGGAAAATCCTTCGTGGAAGTTAGCGATTCCGCTCTTCCGCGGATTAGATTTTGCTCAAAGTACAATCAGAATACATCGAGGTAGAGGATTAGCGGGAATGTTGAAAGACTTATAGCTGACGTACTAACGTAGAGAAATAGTAGACAATGAAATTGAAATAAAGATCATCGAATGAGTGCAAAATTCATTATGTTCTATTTTTGTGAACTCCGTGAAACCATACATTATGTTAGTTTCGATCTAACAGCAACAGACGAACGTGCAGCACTCGGCAGATAATTCAATTCCACAAAAAAATTTGATTCCACTTGGATGGGATTCCTGTACAATCTTGAATTGGTATGAAAAGTTTGTCTCCTTCTTGCAATCGTAAAAATTAGATTTCACACCCAGAAGTAATTACAAATTTGTAAGCAATAAATCACGTTAATGACTCTTTATTAGATTTTGTAACAGTGCTAATAGTGATTTTATCCTCACGCAGCTTGTGTTAGTCTTCAAGATTGATTGATTTCTTTCTTTACGGATCAACCACCATAATGGATGCCCGTAGAGGGTTGGCCGAGTTATTCGTGTTCGCGTTATCAGAAAGCGATTAACTTGATAGATGACCATTCTATCGTCAGATATTCCTAATACTGTGCGTAAAGCTTGGCAATAAAGTACGTTTTATGGATGTCCGTGACGTCAAACACCCAAATAACAATCGACTCTCGAGTTCGCAAATAAACTGTCAATCGGATAGCCGTAAAAAATAAAATCGAAGAAAGCAATAGGAGTAACAATAACAAAAATTAATTGCAGTAATAAAGTACTCGACTCCGAGTAGGTACGAGTACTATAGTTCATTATGATTGCATGCGTGATGATCATAACTGCAAAGAACGAGATACATCTTTCTCGTTCAGCCAATTTAAAATTCTAATCTGATAAGGGAAACTCCTGCATTTTGCATCGCACCTGAACCTATAGCAACTCGTAACACGAGACCGCAACCCACGGGCTGTTCCTTCCGCGTCAGAGAGTAAATTTAGGTTTGCGTGCAGCCCGAACTTGAAATGATAGACGGGACGGCGAGTACCTCTACGGGGATTCCCCTACGTCTCTCTTACAGCCCATGGGGAATCCCCGACGTCCGTTTCGCATTTGTCAATATACGCACCTCGAGAAAAATAAGGCCATTTTCTTAGCTTTTTTCCCCCCTAACTCTGGTTATTCTGCTCACCCTCACAACGTGTATAATAAATTAGATGAAAAAGTAAAGGATATACTGAACGTGAGCTTAACTCTCAACACAGAGGCGCCTTCTAGAGAAAAGCGAAGCCGTGGCTTAGTAACGAGATATTTCGAGGTCGCTGGTGACTCATCGAGTTCACCTCGCCTTGCCAAAGGAAATTGACAATAAGACCGGAATCTCTAGATTTCTCGCTCACCCGGGTTCGGGTAGTATTGCCACGGTTCAGTCTCTAGATATAGTAATATCTCCAGAAAGTAGTTCTGTAACTATGCGGGGGTGGTTTTCCCCGTAGCTATAGTTATTGCTTATAGTTTCACCTATTCCGAAGACAAAGAAAAGGCGTATGCGGCAGAAATTGGACTTTGAGAGCAGGCAAGTAATTTTCGCAATTCACTTGCCTGGAGTAAGTGTAAATTCTAATTGTAGTAATGAGGCCCAAAGAATAGGTATAATGAACTTTTACGTTTCGTTCGCAGACGCAAACAGTGAATATCGAGCTCCTACACCAGTATCAAGATTAAACTGTTTGCGTGTAAATTTCGTGCCTAAATATAGCCATCTATGAACTGATTAAAGCCAACTCACATTAGGGTAGCCACGGTCGATTTGTTGGATTGATGTACGACCAATAAAACCGTTGATTTTTACGTTCGCAGAATAAAGACAACAGACCGTACTGCGGCATATGCGATACAACCGAGAATAATATAATTCATTGACTTTGGTAAAAGCTAGTGATATTAGTTAATACTATGGTACCGATTGATTGACTGAACATTGAACAAATGCTCTAAGTATTTATGTACCATTTATGTGGGTGGAATGGATTAGGGTTGAACCAACGAACCATGGAGGTAATTTGGTGGGGGTCGTACACGGTCGTCTGCTACGAATGTGACGTCATTCTCAAGGATAAACAATTACATGGATTTGTCATGAATGCCGTGACGTAAATTCCTCGCCGAAATCGGTGGAGAAATAATCGATTTGGGTCTCCTCTCGATTACAGGATTTCAAGACCTGCCATCGAGTATATTTGGAAGATGCAGACTCGTAGTGATAAATGGTTCAGAGTTTTGGACAGAGAATCGCAATTCCAATCACAATAAATTCTCACAAAAAAAAAGGCATAATGTTGACTCCCTTCCCAAAAATAAAATGTAGCCCCAAGATTTTCGTCTCAATGATATTCAAGGCATGGAGCGCGCTCCAGATATTTGGAATATATGTAATTGGTTGTACGTCTATTAAAACGTAGGTTTCAAAAAATTTCAAGGCTCGATCTGATCAAAAGAAGAAAAAAAACATTGAAGTCAATATCGTCGCCCGTTGCAGAAAGTAGTTGTGAATAATGTAGGTACACCAATAGTCTGTCGATCGATGTAAAGATTGAAAGACTCAAGGACACACAGAGAGACTCACCGCAGTGTAATTGGTGGGCGTTAAAAAATATCCTCCTCTTTGAATGAGTGATAAAATTTCCTTTGATCACAACTTTACAAAAATCACAACTTGCACAATATATTAAACGCTTCGTTGGCTAAACAGTACCAAGCCAGAATCGCAGACATTATTGGATGTCCACACTATACAACGGTGTCCCGGCGACAGGATGCGAGCTTTCAGGTGACTGCGACGCCACCAACAGCGAGCTTTCGACTTAAAAACTACAATATGGCCGCTGCGCATGCACACGATCCTCCAATCGTCACGTGACTGGTCTAGTGGGTCATTTTTCCGGGACGAGTGTCCAATGGGAGGGTTGTTCGTGACGAAAATCAATAGTAAAGGGAGGCCTGTGACGTCATCCAACCAACGATCGACCAATGCGGCGCGGGCGGCGCCGGCCAATTCCTTTAAGCAATCAATAAAGAAGCCAGTGCCACCGTAGGGTGCGGAGGCGTAGAATGGATTGGGGTTCAGATAGGGTAGAAGAAGAGTAAAACATATAGAAATCGCGTCACATGTCGTGGGGGTCTAAAATGTCGTATGTTGCCCTTGCAAGTTGCGATCACCCAGGGTACACCGTCTATGTGATGCCCTACGAAATCCCCCTGCAAGCTCAAAGCCTTGAACGATTCATTAGCACCTAATAGCCGTATGAATTATAAACGTTCATTGCGCCCATAGTGCAACGAGCGCTGTTTTGTTACGTCCATTTCTTTACCCAGCTGATACGACCCTCGATTGAGAAGAGGGTAGGTAGGATACATAAACGCATTGAACGTTGTACCTACGCTTTTCAAAAGAAAGGATGAGATTGTTCTTGACACGGGGTTAAATTGGAGAAGCTATTGCCGTTGAGAGATGGTATATAGATATTCTTATGCTTTGTTTTAACGACATCTTCATCAAAGTGGATCCATTCTTTTTTTTCCATTTTCTTTGTAACCGGATTAAAATTCACTACCATCAATCTGTTCCAAGCTGACCCTGTTTTTCTTCATTCATTTTCTTTTGTCATTGTCTCTCGAAGAACCGTGCAGGAAAAGTTTGTATATGGAAGTAATATCGGAGTAAACACCTTCCCTATATTACCCCAGAATGTCATTAATTATAATGAAATGAGATTTTATTTCACTGGAAATACTTGCAGGCTTCCAGGCCGTGTACAGGGCGTTGGGTGCGGGTGACCATGGCACAGTTTTCTACCCGAATTTCGGATACACCTCCACTTCAATTTGCAAACGCATTTTCAAACACCGTACACTATACAATTTCGTTAATTGTTCTTCAACGGTTACACGAGAAATAACGATCAAGAAACTCCCAATGTTGTAGGTATGCGAAAGCGTTTAAAATGTGAGCCATGGAGTCCAAGTAAATGTAAGGCGAGGACAAAGTCCGTAAACTTTTCTGAGCCACAGCCAGTCTCTTGTCATTATTCAAAATTAGTGTGAGAGCCCTCTTGTAAAATATAGAACAGTTTTGCTATGGATATTGTCTAACATGCAGATCGGTACATTCGAGCTCAAATTTCGATTGCTTAGGCAGGTAAAATAGTAGGAAAAATTTGGGATACAGCATTAGGTATGCAAGCAATAAAAAGCTTTAGGACTGGAAGAGAAGATGTTTTATTGGCTGAACGTTGCGTTTAATAACTCAAGTCATTCCATTGAGTAATGGCCCTCACTCTCATACACAGCATCCTATTCACGTGTGCTAAATATTACAAACAGTTTTTAGCTGCCGAGCAAGTTGCGCGTATAGCAATCGATTCTGGTTATCTAGTTATCTGCTTATCTGAAAGTCTAGATACTAGATGCGCAAGTAAAAAGCCCAATTTTATCTGCTTCGCAGTTATCTTCAATCTACAGAAGTGGTCGTCGGCTACTAATGTGTATTGTGAGGTTGTTTTCGTATCGTAAAAGCTTGCCTATGTCTAGATATACAGCCCCATTTTGTCCGGGAAATCTTTTCAACCGGTTTTTGTCAATTTCTAGACAATTCTTCAGTAACTTTCTATCTAACTAATCAGCTCGTATACCTACAAGCACCGACTCTTCTTTCAAAAACTAGACAAATAAATTTAAACAATTTTTTTTCCTTATAGTGTCTGACAATCAGAGGTAGACTTTCCACTGACGTAATTTCAATTTTAAATCGAACCCGAATATGTGTCTTTCTTACGGTTATCCCTTGGCTGACCACGAAAATGGATTTTTGAGAAAGCACAGCCTCGAACGAAAGGGCGTCGATTTTTAACCCATGTCCATCGTATGCGGGTGGGTAAATTTTACAAGCGGTGATTGCACGAGATCGGATCATAAAAATTCAGAGATTTGATGGTCCAGAACGATTTCCGGTAACCGAACAACCATCGTAGGACCTTGATCTATGCTTTCCAGTTTTTAAACATAACATCAAATTAGTGTCTCTATATCAAAGTCTATGTGGGTAACCGCAAGATGTATCGATACTGCTCGTAGGCACGGAATATAAAATATAAGGATGCCATCGAGGAACGGTGGGCTACATAAACAATGAAATATTATGTACAGAAGTTTGATAACGTTGATGAAAAAGTGAAAGAATTTTATGAAAGCGTTATTAAAGCCCTTTCTCCGTCGTCCGGGGTATGCGAAATAATCCAATTTTTCGTATACGAACGCGAGTCTTTGAAGGTTCGGACTGTTTTCCATAATAATAAAACGCCCGGAGATGAAATTTTTTGAAAGCAATTCCGGCCTAACTGAATCAACGCTTTCCCGTTTCTCAAGTTCTCAGTCAGAAATATGACTGCGAAATGAACCTCATATACGTATACTGTAATTAATTTTAATTGCCAACATGCATAGAAATATACTTGGAACGACTGCCAAGCTTAATTTGAACGAATTCACGTTTATGACTTATGATATTTAGGAGGGAGAGAATAAGCCCAGAGATGTGTTCCTTGCGGTTGTGTTATGAACCGTGACTAAATAGAAGACAATTTTACCACCCTGGAGTGAAATTCTCACGCATCGTGAACATTGATTGGGTCTCATTCAAAGGGGAAATTAGGGGATGTTCGATAGAATAGACACGAAATAGCAATAGCATGAATCGGACGATGCCTTGGGTAAGCGAACTACTGAGACAGAAATTTATTACACATTGGCATGGTCCGAGTGAGTTTAATTTAAATTGTGAAATGCGGACTATTCCACTATTCTGGCGCCAGGAATCTTGCCACGCGACGTCATTGGCTCTCAAATCACGGACAAACATGTGAGGCGGCTCCATGTTTCTCTTATACCCCGTGGTAAACATAGAAACCGTCCGTACACGCAAACGCGTATACATATAATTGTGTGAATTTTCGTTGAAAGATTGTAAACGCAGTAAAATCAATGATACAACTACCGCATGTCCAATTATTATTATTATATGGGAGCGCGACTTCTGATACTATACACATATCAGATAATTATAGTAAATGTGAAGGAGGTGAAACAGCTACTGCTTAAATAACACACGCGCCCGAATAAAGCCTGATGAACTTTATAGGTGAGAAATACGAGTCGCGGTAACTGGAGAGTATAAAGTAAGCGTAAGTAACCAACAATGGTTGTGGCGGAGGAGGGTTGGCAGGAATATTAATTAAGGCAAAGTATTCAAGCCGAGTTTGAGGGCGGGAAAGCTTCGAGAAAGGTTACACAAAATTTACCTGCGATGGTGGAGTGGGAATTCGCCTCGATATACACTTAAATTGTAAATGTAAGACCTAGAGTGTATAATTTATATAGATATATATAATAAGTACATATAGGTAAGGAAGAAACTTTGTTGAGAGAAACTGTTTCCTGTCTCATATTCCCTGATAATGATCCGCTAGGATTTTCCATATTGAACGAGATATGGTTCTACAGTCTATTCTTCGTCCGCCGTTTGTTAGAGAATTTCATTTTAATTAAAATTTAAGGTGGATTTGTGCCAATTAAAATCCACTCTACTTCAACCCTTTTCAAAACGAGCGACAGGACTGCCAAATTTAATTGCGTGAAGAAAGGGTCTGATATTTATACCGGTGAAAAGATTCAAGCTTTGCGCTTATTCAAAGTTGAGTCAAATACGAGGAGATATAGCTTTACGGGCTATAAATGGGGTCTTTAGCTGTTCGGTAGTTTGAAGGCTTGTTTGGCTTGTTTGCGTCATGCGGTTGATGGAGACGCCCACTCTTACCGCCGTCACTTTAACAGTTTTATCTCCCACTGCACGGGATAGGCAAACTTTAACGAGAATGACACTTTTGCATCGATGAACCAGAGAATAAAACTCGACGGTTACTTAATCCGGTCGTATATTTTCCTATCCATCGTGGATAGAATTTAATTTACATACAAAGATGAAAGCTCGTATCAAAATTTGTTCAAAAAATTGAAGAAAAAAATGAATAAATAAAAAATGAAACAACAGCAATTTATATGACACGTATATATTGTTGAAGTAGATAGAAATATATAAAATATGCTGCATTTGTTTGTTTATTTTTCTCCAAAATTCAATCACCATTCCGATGAAACGACAGACGTCATCAATAGGATTTTTCATCATATACCGTAAGCCTGGGGTGTGGAGAGAACGCGAATGCGTAGGTGCGTAGGCGGGTATACGAGTACAGCTATACCTAATTCATTCGAAACACCGAGCAACGTATAATATGAAGCATACCTACACTTCGTAAACGCAGTTTGTATGTTAAAGTTACAGATGATATTCAATTTGGGAGCTTTTTAAATGTAATATAGACTTTTTCCCGAGTAGGTAATTGTCCACTCTGTATTCAACTCGGAATTATTATCGTGTTCCATAAACATCGTAAATGGAAAGCTTGGGGGAGGTCTGTACAGATGACATTACGAATACTGTTGAAAAATTTGTACTACGATAAAGCGTGAGCTTGTTTGAAAAAAGCTACGTCAATCTCTTCAAATTATATTCACAAATGAGCTGGAGAACTTGAAATTTGTCGAGCAAGATTTTCCGGCTCATTGGTAGACGCGATTCAAAGAGATTCACGCAGATCTTTGAAATTCAGGAGCTTCATTCCTCTGGCATAAATTATTTTTTGACTTTGGTCAAATCATTTATATGGGCTTCATCGATACAGGCAAATAGAAAAGCGCTGTTACATCTCCTTCCAGATAAAATGAATAAAAAGAAAAAGTTTCACGTAGGTATAAATTCAATTTATCTTCTATGTCTGAAATTCGCAGACGATTCAATTTCCATGAGAATGAGCGACATATGCAACAGCAAGACACGTGTCTCTTCATCCTCGGTTCTTGAACCCTGTTGTAACCGTGATCATACGTACGTCAAACCGAGTTGTATATGTAGGTATACGTACAAGTGGTGCACTGTATCATGTATGGTCTACGAATACATATTTGTCGATAGGGGAATTCCCCCTGATTCCCACCCACTCACAACGTGATATCATTCCAAAGCTGATTCTCTCTCACTAACTCACGTGTATTATAGATGATCCTTATTCGTGTGTTTGTTGAATAAAGACACGATTTATGTATTGTATCAATGTTGCCAGAGACAAGGTCACAAAGTACGTATATACGCAACTTTCGAGACGGATGGGAGGAGAGGAATCTACAATCGATAAATTGAATGAACAAGTCAATTGAGAATAACGAGTGAAACAAGGGCAAAAAGGGCCCCGAGATTCACGAATTTCTCACAAAACATGCGAATCAGTTTTACCACAAACAATGCCGAAGAGATTAAATTTCTCGAATGAATGAATGAATGAATTAACGGGTGGGCGAATCGCTGAGTTAAATCGCCCCGTAGGATTTTGCGAGGAATTAATGTCCACAAAAACTAACTATGGTTACCAAAAAAACCCTTTGGTAAACCGATAGGCGATAAAGCCAACAATTCACTGCCTAATCTATACGCCTAACGCTAAAACTATACAAAGGAAAATGATTCGTTGATCTAGAACTATGGATACCCAACGTCAATTAGTATACCTGAATTATAGACATGAATCAGTTAGATAATCTAGTATATTTTCTACGGTATCGTGGCTTGTTAGAAATCTTGTCAATTAAAATTATCCAACATAAAATTACGATAATCCTTCTATAAAAGATCGGCATTTTATGTAATTTAGTACCTTTATCAGTTTGCAGTTCAGCCTGTAGTTCTAGTACGGTTTTCGTTTCCGAGTTCTACCTGGAGGGCTAGACAGACCGTTGACGTCAAGAATGCCCTAGCGTAAACGGGTATAAATATTTTCGAAGTAAATAATAGTTGCCTGTGTGGGTACTATGGCGCATCAGTAGGTAACTAAATGAATTTTTAAAAAGGATCTAGGAAGCGGGTGTGTACCCGTCTGGACGACGGTGTAGGGCGATTTATAAAACATTGAAAACCTAACGTAAGATATCTTCTAGCCAAACGCCACGTAAAAAGGACGACGTCTCGGCTCTGGTCAATCGCCTATCCCTATAATACATGATAAAAGTACTGATAAAAAAGAAATGATTTGAAACGATCTAAATTCGTGCGTTATTATACTTATGTGTGTAAATTTGGAGTTCTTTCCAACGACGAACTTTCTACTTTCATTTATCCGGGTCAGATTTCTTATTTACTTATAGCTTAATATAATTATAAAAGAGTTCCGAAGCTCGCTATATAGTTAAGAGCATTATCGTGTTAACAATATACCTCTTTCACGGATCGCTAAACAGCTACGAAACTT